>JAVGVS010000114.1:938857-1216357 GCA_032718565.1 Distichodus sexfasciatus
GGTGAGAGAGTGTATGGGGGTGTGTTTTGTGTGGAGGTGTGTGTGTGTGAGAGAGAGATGTAGAAAATGATGGGGAATGCTGAAGAACAGAGAGCTGTATGATGAGGAAGTAGGGGTGGTGAAGGAGAGACTCGAAGACAATACCTCGCTCAAGACTACCTCTGTGGTACCTTTACCGGTCCGGAACTTGAACCGGCAACCAGTGATGATGACTAAAATATCATGGAAAACCAATCAGAGTTGGGCAGGCGTTCAAGCACAAACAAATCACCTTTTGCAAATCACACACACAACCGACCAAGAACCTGCATGTAATGGCCAGAGACCAGAGAATCCAAAAGTAACGTGTGAGATAACGGACAAAAATGTACATGTCAAACGTAGATTATGTCCAGGAAGAAAGTGTTTCTCCATGTCGGTTCTACTTTTCTAATCTCGTGAAGCATCTCTCACCGCTACATGCTTCCATTTAAGGAGGGGGATCCAAATTCTTTAACATATTTAAACATTTGTAAAAATGTAGTTGTTTCCTATTCTTCTTACTTTTATAATGTAACCAGATACTAACTCAGTTACCTTCAGGTAGAAATAACTAGTAACTATAACTAATTACTTTTTTAAAGTATCGTGCCCAACACTGCCAATCAGTGATGATTTAAAAAAGAATAAAATGTTATGTTGTCATTGCATAGTTTGTCCACTAGAGACACTGAACCAGCAATTCCTCACTTTTGTGTTTTCAGACCACACAGCATACCTGTAAAACTTTATTATATGGGACTCTGCACGGCAAAACCAGTCGCTTGTCGCAAATTGAATTATTATGTTTTCATGAAAGGGTATAAATCAACAACCAACGATACCAATATCGGAATAGATGAACATATGACTGAGATATATCAGCATTCAAAGTCGGGTTTTTCCTGTCCCGCCAAGTGAAACCGTGGCGAAGTTGACTATCGCCCGTAACACTCTGGGCGCTTGGTGGTGGCTACGTTGCATTCACCCGGTAGCCTCGCTGCATTCACAGCCACAGTGCAGCTTCCTACCCGTTAGGTTAGCTGAACTACAGGGGCTGATTGGATTCAGGAGAAATATCTTCCTTCGTTAACCAATTGGATTTAGCGTAAATAACGAAATAAGCGGTCAAAAGCAGAAACTTTTAGCATTTCTGCTGGAATTAGATTCCTCACCTCAAAGTACGTTTTTAGGAAGAGAGGTGAATTTATTCACAACAGTACAGTACAGATGACTTCCACTGTTTAAAAACTTTCAAAACAAAAAATCCAAAATTTTACCCCACGCAACATAAACGCTTGTTTTTCTCAGAAAACCTCTATTCATAAGCGGCTTGGTTTAACTTCGTGGAGGGTCACATATTCTGTTGAAAATACTATTGAGTACAAAATCGACCTTCACTGTACAATGTTCAAAGTTCAATTGGGTACAAAAATGATCTAGTCATCAAATCTCAATCCATCACAGCATCTCTGGGATGTGAGCGAAAGAGAAAGAGAGAGGAAGAGAGAGAAAGAGGCAGGAAAAAGGCACTAGTCACAGTAAACAATTCATCAAAGCTGCCAGAAGAGAAACTCCAGCAGGCGTTTAAAAAAACTCAGGGTGTTTGTATTAATTACCCCCCAGCACCCGGCCTATTTATATCCCTCCGTCTCTTATCCATTCTCTCGCTAATCCCTGTGGCTTCGTTTCGGACGCTCCTCCTCCTGGGATTACCAACTTGCATCAAATCCCCATCTAATCTGAGCTGAATGGCAGAGGAGATTTAGCTCCAGAGCGCTCTGCAGTTAGAAATTCTTGAATGCCTGTTGACCTTTCACAATAAACCCTGTGCATAAACTGAAGTGTAAATTTTTTCACGGAGTGGCAAAACGTGCAGTCAAAAACTCTGCGACGACGCCCTTCGGGACTAAATCCAACTTGATCCTAAAACCAGATCTCTCGTCCCACTCATGCATACACATATTATTGCATTTAATAGGGGTCTAGCTGCAACAACAATATGTGCTCTCTCTTTTGTTTGAACGTATATCAACTGTTCCAACTGTCTGGAGTTATGCATATAGTTTTAT
The DNA here is from genome assembly GCA_032718565.1 of Distichodus sexfasciatus. Lineage (NCBI taxonomy): Eukaryota > Metazoa > Chordata > Actinopteri > Characiformes > Distichodontidae > Distichodus > Distichodus sexfasciatus. The sequence continues at coordinate 940,948 of JAVGVS010000114.1, forward strand.
TCAAAATGTGCATTCTATTTAGATTTGCGGGGCACTCCAATGACAGCAAAATATGAAGTAACTGTTAAAATTTTAGTCATATTTTAAATGAATTCCAGCAATATCAGCATCTGGAATGTTCCACTTTTTGGAAAAGTATTGCCTTGACATTTCTCCGAATCTGATCATATTTAAGTATGTTTATAGATTAACCCCGACAGCTGTTACATGCGCTGCTTTATTTTTTGTGGATGAACATCTGGAGAAGAGCATTACTGCCCCCTTCTGGACAAAAATGCTACTTTATCTAGTTTGACTGGACTGCTAGTCCCTGTGGAAATTTCCCGCCTTTTTTAAGCGCTTTGTCTATTCAGAAAATCACAAATATAATATGCAAATATATGATGAGTTGATTAATGGTGAATTATATTCATAATAATCGGACAATGTTAAAGTCGCCTGCTCGCCGTCACCAATTAGTGGTGAACCCACTTGCGCCTTCACGTATTCAACGGCGTCAGCTGCTGAAGTTGGCGTCAGGCATGAATTTCCTGTTCATCGGCGTATCCAAGGTAACCCTGGAAGATGACGTCATACCGGGGTTATCGGAGGAAAAAACGGCTCTGGAAGATTGGAGAAGCCTAGAGGCGGGCAGGGGCTGCCCTTTTTAAGCTCAGTTACTGCAGCATCAAACTGACCAAGAGGGACTGGAGAGAGATGCATGCAAACATGGCTAAAATTCTTTACCTGCCCACAAGTTGACAAATGTTGACCATTTTATAAAGTACTTTCACTGTTGCGTTCAGACTTAAACAGGCAACAAGGTGGGATTATTTTACAAATCTCACTGATCAATTGTGTCGCCAAAGACGCACTGCACTAGACGAATTAAAATTTGATTTTGTGAATTTAATTCTGAATGCAAGAGAATTTTGAAAATCATTTGCCAAAGATACAGATACAGAGCTCCATTTTTGACTATATACAGTCCTCCAGAGTTTATTTGGCCTTTTTTTGAGACTGTTGCGATGAAATTGCAGTGAAAGTTACGGTGTTCTTAGGCGTTTTGTTGTAATAAAGATGCAGGAAATATTGTGATTTTGTGGATTCTTTAACAATTAATTAACACGAAGGAAACAAAACCACTATTCATTTTTATTCTTTATCATTTGGGTGTTTTGAAGGTAAATGTAGAACATTTTATACCACGTTTCATCTTCAAACACCAACAAGCAGTGGGTTATTGGCTCCAGCGTTTTAGAAATGACTGGTCGCGATTGGCAATTAATGCAAAAAGTTGGTCAGCCTTGCATGGTATTAACGGGTACGGGGTTTGGCGGTTGTACCAGTACGTTGTGGTTGAATCGCCAGCATGCAGAAATCCTGGAGTGTAAATAACATTCAACCAAATTCGTAGTTTCTTTGGATGTTTTTTGTTCATCGTACGGTTCCACATTTTTCCATTTCAGTATTGCAGATTTTTCGCGCGCCATACAGATAACTATATAAATGTAAAATTAAACTTTTAAGCGTACTGTCGTCAATTGTAGCATCTTACGTATCAATATGCCCAGGTTATGACATATCCTGTGCAAAATCACCTTTATAAACTGAACATATTTAACCTGGTCAGACATGGCTCTGTCTCTATCTAAAAGTATATTCTGTGTGTACAACAGAAAATAACATAAAATACAGATACCACTCCAGCAAGCCTCCACATACTGGAATGCTGAAGTGCTAGATAATTGTGAGCAGCTGTGGGGCTCAGGCTTTGAAGTCAGACAGAGGAAGAGTGTGAGAGCTCTTACGGAAGAATGGCCACAGACACAGCGTCGGCGGGAAGACCACTATCCTCTCCAGCGAGACTGCGACACAGCTGGTGTACTCTTGACCTTATGCATGCATTATCCCCACCATCCCTACAGAGGAGAGGGAAGAAGCCAGTGATTTTATGGTTTTGAACCTTGAAGTCTGGAGGCCGCTGTTCGCCCTTTCTTCCTAATTGATGCAAGGTTCCGGGTTTGGGCGGTGTAGCGACTGTGGTACTGGCTTCGTGACGGTCGCCGGTTCAAAGTCCGGACTGGTAAAGTGCCGGGGGACTGCATGCGCTGCTCACTGCTCCTTCACGGATGGGTCAAAGAGGTCCCATCTTGTTGTGGTGTGTTCACAAAGACAAATAATCACTCACTTAAAATCAATAGAGATGTGCAATTGACGAATTAAGGAAAATCATGTCTTATTTTCCCTCTAATTTGGTCTTATTCTTGTCATTTTGATTTCATCTTTTATCCAACTGATTTGATCATTTGATGTCTGGAATTTTCTGCATATACGTCTTCTTTTAAGGCTTGATTAAGCGGATGCTGCTTTTTGAAACCTTCCAATTACGATTTTGTGTACAAGTATCACTCAGTTGGCGTTGTGCCGATGGATCAAATCTTCAGTATCTTCAGACAGAGCACCCTTTTAACGCTGTATGCCCTTTAAAGGAGAACTCTACCTGCAGATGATACAATTAAGATTTCTAGCGTTACTGGCGTATGGAGCAAGTATGTAATCAAAAGAAACCAGAATCAAAAGATCTCAAGAACGCATCGTCTGACCGCCTGCTGCTGGCCCTGCAAACCACTTCCATAATAAACAGTGATAGAGCTGGTCTGATCACTTTGGACCGTGTTCTTAAGACAGTCCTCTTAAACTGCATATGTGACCCTCACGGCAAAAACCAATTAAGCATATGCATAACAGAGTTTCCAAGCTCGTTTACGTTTGCGTAGGGTAAAATTGAGATTTTTGTTTTTAGTGTTTTTGAAACAGTGGAAGTCTATACTGTACTGTTGTGAATAAATTTGGCTAAACGTACCTTTCCCATCCTAAGCGTGACTTTCTTGAGGTGAGAATTCAATTCCTTAGAGAATAAAAAGTTCTGTTTTGACCGCTCTACTTCAATATTTACGCTAAATCCACTCGTTCACTAGCGTGAAGATATTTCTCCTGAATCCATCGTCGTCTCCTGAGTTCAGTTAACCTAACGCAGGTAGGCTATCCGTGTGGCTGTGAATGCGGCGTAGGCTACCGTAAATGCAAACATAGCGCGACGCAGCAAGCGTCTGTGAGTGCTACGGCGATAGTCAACTTCAAAGGCAGATTTCTCCATTTCTCCTTGGCATGACAGGGAGAAACCCGACTCGCTTCAATGTTAAATCTCAGTCATATAATAAATCCGATTCGTGCGATATACAGTAGTATCGTTTTGAAGATTGATTTATGCCCTTCAAGCGTAATAACTCAATTTGAAAATTGCTTCAAATATTTAGTTTTACCGTGCAGGGTCACATATAACGACATTCGGTGGTGAGTAACTTCATTCATTCATTGTTAGCCACATTCACGTTTAATAAAAGATTCCATGCCCCTTTAAGAAGCCGAAAATAAAGCAAGTTTTTTACCCTCCCCTCCTCCCTCTGTAGGTTTGAGGGATTGGCATCTGGAATTAATAAACAACGCGACCAGCTTTACAACCAGTGTCTTCTCAAGCTCCAAAAATGAACTACAGACGGGCCAAAACCACTCCAGGGTGCAAGCCAATGAGAGCGAGGAGCGAGGAAGCTGCATTCCCCTCCAATAATGAGGAATTCAGGAGGTTCGTTGAAGAGCTTCAGTGGCTTTAGCTGCCCTTGACCTAAAGTCTTAAAGCCTAGGTTAAGATAAAAGTGGGATCACAAGCCCCATGACTCGAGGCATTACTTCAATACTTTAGACGATACTTAATGTCAGTTTGGGCTCTTTAATCCCTGCTCAACTTTGGTTAATCTCATACTACTATAGTTCTTATGTCCCTGTTATTCTCCATATGTTATACTGACTTTTTATGGTTATTATTATACGTATGAAACTATGAATTAAGCAAAAAAAAAGTGAATCAATAAAAATAAAGTCAAGGCTTTTTTCAGTCAATCAAAAACCTCTCTCTAAAAATGTTGATATTTTGCTTTCCAAAAGCCAGACTTTATTGAGTAATTTCTAATGTAGGATGAGAAATAGAATTTGTTTAATATAATCTACAACTGATTGTTTTGTTTCTGTAAATGGCAATTACCGTAATTAACATAACATTACCGCAACTATAAACAACCATAAAACGACTATGAACAATAATTATGAAAGTATAAAATTAATTGTGAAATTATTTTTAAAATTGTTCTAGAACACCAAGATACATGCCTAGAATGCCAATTTGTAACATATTGCTGTACGTTAGAATACTCGATGTGAGTAACGTAGTGGATTATATCCACATTGTCTTGCTTTTTACAACTGTATGAATGTGGCTATTACACCCTGCACGCTCATATTCGCCCTCTTTCTTCCGGTAATGTGAAGTGTTGTCTGAATTTCCAAGACAGTAATAGGTTGAGTCAGGTGACCAGCTTTGACTCTTTTTGTTATTAACAAACTAAAGCAGCTTCTGCGTTAAATAGACGTTTACATTGTTACAACCTTTGGTTGCGTGTTCTGAAGGACTCCGGGTAATAAATGGAATTGCTGATGTTTATTAGAGACTGGTTAAACATGTAAAACAGTAAAATACTGGCATGTAATCCATTATTTTCAACAATGTAACTGTATTTCGATTAACATCTAGTTAAAGTGTTATTGTAACGGAATATGCAACGTCAGTATATATAGAACTATATATATAACGTCAGTATATATAGAACTATGACTGTAAACGTTTAATCTTTTTGCAATTATACACCATTAACTCTATTAAAGCTCTGCATCTGCGTGTCCATACCCGCAGTCCGTGAAAACGCGAGCGACAGGCCCGCTGAAAGGCAACCGTCACATTTCTTCTGCCTTTTCAGAGACGCGTCAAGCGCTGATCACTGAGTTTCCCTTCATGTCCTATCAAAGCGCCGCTCTCTCGCCTGCCTCAGATCAGACCAGAGTCCACATCCTAAACGATGAGTCATGCCTCCTCCCGGCCAGTCGGCCAATCAGAGCAGCCGGTTGGGGCGCCCGGCGGATGGGAGGGGGTTGGAGGGAGGGTGGGGGTGGATTATGGGTAGGCTACACGCTGCGTGGCTCTTTGTTCTCAGGGGCATCACCTGACGCTTGCTTTAATCTGGGTCATCCGGGGAGTTAAAGGCACATGGGTGAGATTTTTGAGTAGCACAGTGTAGAATAAATGTCTAGATTAAAATGATTATATACTCAGATCGATTGAAGTGTTCGGGGGTTAATGACGTAAACTGTTAGGCTGCAAAATTATAAACACATTGAGGGTACGAACGCCGCTCTGCTTTAGTAAGGAAAAATGTCATAAGATAAAAGCTGGAATTGAGTTAATTTCTTTGACTGTTTCAAAACAAGATTAGAAGTTTGTTCAGATTTGTGGCGCAGATATATATATATATATATATATATATATATATATATATATATATATATATATATATTCAGCATATGTGGCATTTTACAACTGGGTGAAAATTATGAAAATATTTCCATTTTTTACTTATTTCACATCATCACAAGAAAAGGGTAAGGGTTAGTTTTAAGGGTTTAGGGTTTGACCTTTAAAGTAAGTATCTGAGTATATTTTCATCTATGTAAATATTTTAGGCCCCATGACACAAATATATAGCCCAAAATTTTTTCCCAATTCTATTATTGGTACCTGGGGTTCCTGTTAGAGAAGCTTTGGCTCAGTCGGGGTCAGCAGAGCCGCCCGGCTTCAGGTGCTGGTGGCCCAGGCTGGGAGATGATCAGGAATCCCACGCTCTGTTTTCTCACATCAAATCACTGTTCTTATAGAGATCTGAGAAAGAGAAAGAGGGCTTTGCATCAAGAAGACACCACTGTTTATTTGTTAGCAAACAAGGATGCTGTGGTTCCATTTTAGTTGTGGGCTGGATATAACCCAACCACTCATTCATTCATTCATTCATTCCTTGTCCGAACTGCTTAATCCCAACCGGGGTCACTTGGCGGGGACACGCGGCCTAATCTATAGGAACTATGGCGGCAATGCGGGGACCAACCCCTGGGCAGGTGCCAACACACCTGAGCACACTCACTCACACAATCACACTCTCAGTCGCACCTTACAAGGCCAGATTAGAGTAATTCATTACTTCCCATCTCTGCTAAACATATTAATCATATTTCTTCACTCTTCATGTACCCTACTTATGATGTTTGGTGCGTCACACATTTTTTGGATTCATACATATTGTAGATTTGAGTTCAGAAGACATAAAAACACACTTTCATTCATAAAAATCCTTAAACGTTCTCTTCAAACACAACGCAGGCACTGTTTCCTCCTGCCAGCTGCCTCCCTGCCACCGCCTGATGGCATCAACCTTCCTGTCTCCCGGCGGCGGGCAAGCATCCGGCGTCACCTACAACAACAAAAAAAGAGGACTATATGAGTGTCGTCCTGCTTATTGTAGAAGTTTTAACGCTCACATTATTTAGATAATGCGATCACAATTCATAGCAGGCACAAGTCAAAGCAACAGAAACATTCATTTTCGTGGATTTTATGAGGGCTGTGTGGCCAGGCTCTCAACATAGAACAGAATAAACGTCAGCTGGCAGACAAAAGGATAGATAATGACAAATGATTGGCTGCATGTGGAGCCTTCAATGTCAACACAAGGCAGGAAATTGCCCGGCCTACGTAAATGGAAAATAAATGGCGTTTCCTTGGCACTGGGGCATGAAAGTAATACGCCATTTCCGTCGACACAGATGGGGTAAACTCAGCAGGTTCTCTTCACCTACCTGTCCGGACTGCTCGGTGAAAGAGTCGGAGAGCTTCACCAGCACAATGCGTTGGCCTCTTCATTACGCCACTATGTCGATACTACTTCACCCACTGGAGCAAATAAGCGACAGGTGATGAAGCGTCCCAATACTGTTTATTTAGCGATAACTCAATAGGCTGTACATACTTCCATTAACTCAACAGACCCATAACAGCCCACATACGCAACTAAAATATATCCAGAAAGCATCAGTTTATCTACTAACAGATTACACTAATAATCCACACTCCTACAGACTAAAACTTAGTGTCCAGGGATTTAAGATCTCATCAGTAAATTTGCAGCAAAATAAGTAAAATGTTTTCAGCTCAACTATGACAATGTAAGCAAAACTTGACAAAATAAAATGTATAGATAACTTCAGTTTACAGATTACCATATAGAATATAATTCCAACTGGAGGAGCCGGAGCCTCTCCCAGGAACTACGAGCACAAGGCCGAGACCAACCCTGGGCAGGCGGCAGGGCTCACACAGTCATACTCCCCTTCACACTTAACGGGGCCAATTAAGAGTCACCAATTAACCTATAGTGCATGCTTTTGGACTGTGGCAGGAAACTGGAGCACCCGGAGGAAACCCACGTGAACACAGGAAGAGCACAAACTCTCCTGAAAAGACCCTATAGCCAGCCTGGGGGTTAGACTGGGACCGCCTGCAGCAGTGAGGCAACAGCGCTAACCCCTGCGCACCCATGCCGTCCTATATTAATGTCATATAATATCAAATCATTAAAATAATCACAATATTATATAATATATAACCAATATTTCTATTTACATATTTTTATGCATTTTTCAGTTTAATATTTTATTTCCCATATTTTAGACATTTCCTTTAATCCCATTGTATATATATATATATATATATATATATATTTTTAATTTGCAGTAAATGTTGCTATTTGCAGTAAATGTTACTAATTTTAAACAACATATACTAAAGTTAAGACATATTTTTAAAATTGTACAAGGCCACCATTTCTTCTGTACTTAAAAAATATGGCAGCTTTACTTCGATATGTTTCACGTTATGGCCAACTCATGGGATTTAGACAGTGTATTACATAGGCGCCAGTGGATGACGTCAACGTGTTCAGCAAGGTGCCGTCTGCTGGGCATTAAGCAGCAACGCTTAGCAGCAGTGTGTGTGTGTGTGTGTGTGTTTGTTTGTGTGAATTTGCTTGCAATTCCACTCACCTGTGCTTTGGACCTGAAATAAAACCACACGTTGAGCCAGGCGCGCCTCTGCCCCCGTAAAGCAACACACTGCTGCAGCCTGGAGACGACATGTTCACGCAGAACAACAGCCACTACAGCCAGCCTGAGACAGCTGTGTGTGTGAGTGTGGGAGAGAGGTGGGGGAGGGAGGGAGATGAAGAGGCGTGGATGAGAGAGAGAGAGAGAGAGAGAGAGAGAGATCCAACAATTTAAGGGGTGGATTTCTAACTGTTCGTGTTCTGCCTTGTGATTGGTAGATGCCAAATTATCAGTGTTGGGGAGTGACAAGGTACACGTAAGAAAATTACGTAATTTAATTACAGAATAAAATGAACAGAAATCAGTTACATTACTTTGAAAAAATGTGTAATTAAATTACAGTTATTTTCTGGAAATATTCAGGATTACGATTTCAGTTACATCTCAATATCTTCTGCAGAAACATTGGCTATATGTTTAATAATAGTCAAAGTCAAAGTCAAAAATGTCATCTTTTCTATATATTGCACAGGTATACAGAGAGACGAGAAGACGTGGCTCCAGCTTACACAGTGCAACAAGAAATAGACAACAAAGAACAGATAAGGCACATGGAATAAACAATACATAAATAAATAGGACACAAAATATACATTTTAAGCTAGAAGTGGAAATTGACTGACAGTTTTTAATATGAAAGATTTCGATATCCAGTCTATTAATAGAAGTGTATTCTTAAAAAGTCTGGCTGAAATTTAAGTTTGTACAGATATTATAGCAGCACTGGAGAACCATTCTGTGCAGTATTTCTCAATAATTTGTGCAGATATAGTTAGTTAAAAGTGACCAGTGATATATACAGTACTGTGCGAAAGTTTTAGGCAGGTGTGAAAAAATGCTGTCAACAAAGAATGCTTTCAAAAATGGAAGTGTTAATCATTTATTTTCATCAATCAACAAAATGCAGTGAATGAACAAAGGAGAAATCTGAATCAAATCAATATTTGGTGTGACCACCCTTTGCCTTCAAAACAGCATCAATTCTTCTAGGTACACTTGCACACAGTTTTTGAAGGAACTCGGCTGGTAGGTTGTTCCAAACATCTTGGAGAACTAACCACAGATCTATAATCCTATAATCCTACAAAATAATATAACGACTATAATCCTACAAAATCCCTGACTTTGTGCAAGTGTACCTATAAGAATTGATGCTGGTTTGAAGGCAAAAGGTAGTAACACCAAATATTGATTTGATTTAGATTTTTCTTTTGTTCGCTCACTTTGCATTTTGTAAATTGATAAAAAATAAACAATCATTATTTATATTTCTGAAAGCATTCTTTGTTTACAGCCTTTTTTCACACCTGCCTAAAAGTTTTGCACAGTACTGTACATGTTTAACGGTATGTGCATAAGACTAGAGGCAGTGCAAAAATTTTGCAAATTTTATGGTAATGTTGTAGCAATAGTAGTACTGTACAGTTTGTAAATATAGACATTTTTCTTATTCTTAGACATCTTTTCAGAGAGAGTTTCAGTGCAACATGAAAGAGATAGCAGCATGTGCATCACAGCAACGGTGATGTGTAAAGTGCAGAGGTGCAACAGAGTTAGTTCACAGTCCGGGGGTGTGTGTGCAATGCCAGATAGGAACTACAATGTAGGCCTAGCCCACTGCAGGAAATAAAAATGAGCTGTAGTGAGCAGACGCTATGTGCACAATCAATCCCACACGAATAGACAACTGCTTATTCAGTGATGTTCACCAAATGTTGAATGTCAAATATTCGATTTATCAGCCATAGGTATTCAAAGATCAGTATGATCTCACAGTAAAGTGGTGTTGAGGTGTTAAAGTCCGGCTGTGGCTGTGTTGACGGAGTTTAAACGGATTTTGACAGCAGTCAGTGTTGAGTAATGCTGTATGGTTAACCAGGTTTCAAAAACTGAAAATGGTTGACAGTTGAGAAAATTCATTCAAAATGTAGAAAAGTAATCCAAAAGTAATCAAATGTAATTAGTTACATTACTTTATGAAGTAATTGAAATTGTTACACTACTATTACATTTTGGATAGGGTAACTTGTAATTGTAACGCATTACATTTCCAAAGTAGCTTTCCCAACACTGCAAATTATTAGTCCTTAATAAATAAATAAATAAATAAATAAACATAAAATATGATGACTTAATACTTAATGGTTGTTATAGTTTCATTGGTTGTTATTTTGGGATATGAATTAATTTAATAATTAGTGTGATGTCCTCCTGCCTTTGAAGCCCATTAATGGTAATTTGATTAATACTGAAATCATGACAATAGGGTAAAATTCATGTATTTCTAGAATTCTATATTTATTTACATGATTTATTGTCAAGTTATTATTCAGCATCAAAATGCTGTTTTAAAGCTCATTGAGACGTTTGTGAGTGTTTGTTTAGAGCACTAGAGGGCGGCACAGAGCTGCAGTAAAATCTGTCACTGGAGGATCACGCAGCTTCCAGACAAACCTCCAGCGGCTCCATTCATTACTGTTAACCAAAGCCCCAGTGCTCACAGGGCTGCATAATCTCTGCCAAACTCAATTCGCTTATCAAACAGACAAACTATCAAGCTGCAACTTAGCGTCTTACTTCATTATTTCAGCTATTTGCAGGAGGTAGCATGTGCATATCAAGCAAGCTCCGAATGCCCAAAGTGCTTGACTTGGAGACGGGAGCGCTGCTGAAAACCTGTCAAGAGAAACCTACGCCACAGACATTCGAGCATGAGGAAGTTTGTGATTGTGCTTTTAATAACTTGATTGGGAGATGCTGTAATTTGGTTTAATTAGGTTTAATCAATTCCAATTGTCTGTCCGCAATTTTTCTGTTTGAATTGATGCTGCATAATGGGCGTTATTGGACTGTTGATTTGATTATCTTAATGTGTTGCCTAGTTTATAATTAGTTAAATCTGCTTGAGCGTCACCCGTGTAGATTTTAGACATCCGCACTTTCACAATATTGATTAACAAGTTACATAAGTATACTTACTCAAGCAAATCAACTCCACTAAATTTTTTGTTTCCATGACAATAAAACTTTTCAGGAAACAACTATAAGAGCAAGAATGTGACCTCATTATAACACAGATATTAGTGGTAAATTTGGGTAATATAGCGGTGTTGGAACAGAGAACAAAGTCCTCTAGTCTGCTAAGCTAAAGTCAAGTAAAAGTGGATTTTATTGTGTTAACCATGTGAAAGTGAGTGATTATTTGTCATTATGAACACATCACAGCACAACACAGCACAGCACACAGTGCACCACAATTCAATGCGACCTCTGCTTTTGGCCCATCCGCGAAGGAGCGGTGGGAAGCTGACATGGGCAGCCCCCCGGGATCAGTGCTGGAGGACGGTACCTTGCTCACGCCCACCTGACGTCAACGTATTTCCTGCCGCATGCTATGAACTTAAAACTCCCTGCCCACACGTAGTCACTGAAGCCGGAGTACACTACAGTACACTACATACTCAACAAAGGTGCAGTTTAGATGACCTGCTTCGGTTCTAGAATCCATTAATCAAATTTTTGCGTTGCGTGGCTATAATGGAAGAGAATGAGAGATTTTTAATGCAAATCTGACAAACTCAGAGTAGGGAAACCCATAGTGCCTTAGATAAGAACCTTGAAATGTTTCTGGTATCTGACCAAGTCAAACAGTCAAACCTCATGGCATAAGCATCCTTGTCTCATCGAGGTTTCAAATGGATTTTAGAGCTGCAGGTTGCTCCACCAAAGCTCCCAGTTGAAAACAGACAGTGTGAATCGTCTCAACAGCGGTTTCTAGTAATGAAAATAATTTTGGTTGCCAGACCATTTTATATAAGCAGTAAGGAGAACAGACACAGCACACCGACCCCCACACCACCTCAACAGCAGAAGAGATAATAAAACTCCCAAATCAAGGTTTTATAAGTGAATATGAATTGATATTGTGAAATGTCGTGGGATTGGATCTGCTTGTCGTGGCCATATTGGAGGCCTGCTTCGTTAGTCTTGTTGTATTAGCGAGCCCATCTCCTGCTGTCACGCTTAATAATAAGACATCATGGCCAATGGTCACGCCGCTCCGGACCTCGTGGTTATGAATTCTAATGAATGTAATCTAGCCAGGAAGCCTGTCAGAAAAAAGAAGTCTAAATGTCACATGAGAAATTACTAATTATGAACTTTGCAGATATTATGCAGGCCTTGAGACTGAGATCGGAATTTGCAAGATTCTGAGATTCCAACTGCATCACTCTTTTGATGCACTATATATTACTATTTACATTTTTCTCAGATTGAGAGAGACGGTCGCCAATGGTGACTGAATGAAAAAAAATTAATTAAAGTCGCAAAATGAAAAATCTAGTTGCACTGGTGACCATTTTAGCGGCAGACATGTTGGCTCTAATCCGGTCAGGTGCGCGCTGGTCACGGTTTTTATTTGCGTCATCACAACATCGTGTTTAAAAGTATTTCAGCCAAAAACCGAAAAAGCGCTTTTGGCCATTTTTGACCAAAAAAAATTCGGTGGCTGAATATTGGGTGCACCCTAATATATATGTATTTATACCAATTACTGCAATTTTTCTACTAAACGTTGAGCCATATGTCAGCAAACTCACATCCTTGTTCTTGAGATATAAAAAGAAAAGTAAAAATGTGGTGACCAAAAAACAAGTTCCCAGATCATCTTACCCACCAGAGGCCTGACAGAAAAGCTGGTAATGAAATATAGATGTTCACCATTAGCATATACAGCAACGCATTCTGGTATCAGTTTCTATCAAGGCCGTAAGCGTAACGAGGGAACATTATATTTCCTTGCCAGTTCTGACCCTGCCAAACACCTATCCGAGGAATCATTATCAGGAGCTTATCATGCGCTGTATTCAGAGGTATTCATTAAAGCCATAAGCGTAGTGCAGAAAACCTGCCAGGAGAGGCCGAGCATTTGACAGATTTAATGAGTCCGCTGGCTCGCGCCGAGATGAGAGGGTCTCCTTGTTCGCCGCCCCGTCAGCGCCCACATTTACCCATTTAAATAGGGACTTAAATTGAACAGACAGACAATGGGATCCCCAGTAAATGCCACCTCATTTATCTCAAATCTGGACAATGGATCAAGAAGTGGAACAGAATTTCATATTGGCCTAAAAGTAAAGGAATAAAAAATATATATATATAAAAAAAAAAGTAGCTCCAGAGTTCTCTAATATGTAGATTTACGTTGGTCTTTGTGGCCTATCTTAAGATGGTGTCCAGCTAAAAGTACAAGAAGTACAGCAAAAACAAGCAAAAAAGTACATTTTATTTTGGTTTATTTATTTGGATTTGGTTTATTTATTTTAATGTGATTCTATGTTCAAATAAATATGGACCTAACTTTTAGAGTGTATTTGTCATACCGACAGACTTCTGCTGTTCTGATGAACATTTTGACCCCTCTTGATGGTCAGCAATGTATGTTTCTCAAGGGAAAGAAATGGGAAATTCTTCGGGGGCAAGTCGATCATCTGATCAGGTTTTTCTTAGTTACTGAAGACCAAGCTGAAGGCAGAAAGTCCAACAAATGTTTAGCAGTAGCGTGCTACCAAGAATCTCAATGGAGCAAACTCCACATTTGCTTTTTTATTGGTATCCATGGTTTCCAGACTTTAGGCATAGAAGGGATTTTCATGTAAATATATGTATTGCTTTACAATTTACATGAAAATGCTTTGTAAACAATGTCGGCCAACTCACTTCCTTGGTTATGTTTAGAAAGTTGCAGTAATTGTTCAAGATTGCACAGTAGTAATGAATTTGTGAGGATTGGCTGAATTTGCATTAATGTTTGCGATCACAACATTGCAAAATCCTGGAGGGTCTGATTTTTGGGTCTTGAAAGGTCTTGTAACTGCACATTTAAGATATTCTGAATCTAACGTCTTTGTCCTTTCTGGATAAAGAGGTTGTAGGTTGAAATCCTACATGGGGCAGTTGGTAGCGCAATGGTTAGGGAAAGGTACTACTGAGGTACTCATTAGCAAGGTACCATCCTCAAGCTCTGCTCCATGGCTGCTGCCCACTGCTTCTTCACAGATGGGTCAAATGTAGGGGTTACATTTCATTGTGGAACACTGTGTGCTGTGTGGTTCTGTTTCACAATGACAAATAATCACTCACTTTACCTTCAACACTACCACCACTTGGTTTCTCAGCAAGATTCTTAAATCAAAGTTGGACAGGGAAGTAGCATCTGCTAAATGCCATAAATGTAAATGTGAAGGAATTGAAAATCGGTCAACATTTGCCAAAGTTATGGTCAAAGCTGCAGATGTCCTTTTTTGACTCCCAGTGTTTGCTTAGTTTCCTTTTCTGGTTTAACTTTTACGTTTTGAGGTTTAGCTTTTATCGACTGTAGTCCTCCATGCAACCTCCATACTACTTAATTCAAATACCTTGCACTCACTGATTGAAAATCTACGAGTCGTGCAGTCAATTCAGCCCCGAAGCATGAAGATGCTACAAGGAAGCATATGAACGATTGCTGCTTCCTCCCGTTACCCTGAAGATGGAGAGGCATCGCCCGTCTCAGCGGAGGTCTAGCCTGTGGCGAGCTGAGTCGAGGGAGACGGATCTCTGGAGCAATTACAGATGACATTCAGGCAGGCTGCCGCTTTGGCATCAAAGCCAAAACCCTCGGAGGGCTGCTCCTCCTTAGGAAGAATGTAAGCAGCATTTCCAGAAGCTCCCTCCGTCATCGCTCCTTCCTGCCAAGGAGGCATGTAGCATTGCAAGCCTTAATAGCCGAGAATAGATTTTTGGATTTGTGGATCGCAGGTTGCTTCCAGAGTGAACCTGAACGCTATTATATTAGACGTATCTCTAAAGACAATGGTAGAATCTATTAAAGGGAACAGTAAAGGTTTATGAAATAAATAACAATTTGTTATTGTGAGAGCTTTGCAAGCCCCTGCTGTATCTTCATAATTGGCAGTAAGTTGCTAAACTAACAACTAGCACAAAGAACTGCTAAAAGTGTGGAGATAATTGTGTCATTTGTAAAAACACAAAATAAACGCTTTTATTTTAGATGTATTTAACAAAACAGTCATTCAGTGGATCCCCACAAAACATCTCAAGGACCGCAGTTTTGCAGATGACGTCAGTCTTTTGTCCCATAAACACCAGCACATGCAGTGAAAACTCACACGACTTGCTGAAGACGCAGTTAAGACTAGCCAAAATAACAATAAACATGAATCTCTGACCCACCTACAGGGAGAAAACATCAAGGAATCTGACCACTTCACATACCTGGGAAGCACAGTCAGCACGGCAGATCAGATCAGGACATCAAGAGCCGAATAAACAAGGTAAGACATGGCTATCGCACATTGTGACCCATCTGGAACACCAAGGCTTTGTTCCTCCAAAAACAAGTCAGGACATGGAGAGTGACCACCACCACCACCAACAAACTCCAGACCTTCACCGACAGGTGCCTAAGACACATCCTGAACATCACATGGCCTGTCCAGACAATCAACACCAATCTGTGGGAGAGAACATACCAGAAGCCCATGAGCAAGGAAGTGATGAAAAGAAAGTGGGGGTAGATTGGACACAGCAGCAGACAACATCACAAGGCAAGCACTGGACTGGAATCCACAGGTGAAGAGGAAAGTGGGTAGGCCAAAACAGACTTGGAGAAGATCAGTTGAGAGCGAAGCCAAGAAAACAGGACAAACGTGGGCCCAGCTGAAGAAAACTGCTCAAAACCTGCTGGAATCTATTTGAGGTGGTTGCTTCCGTATGCTCCACTTAGTCTAAAGGAATAAGTAAGTCATATGAGAAGTATCTCAAAAGACAAAGGCAGTTTCTGTCAAAAGGGGCACTAAAGGTTTATCTCTGAAGCTCACTCCATTTTTTGTGAGATAAATAAAAAGACTTGACACCACATTATAATGAATGTGAAGGATTATTTGTCATCACAGCACAGCACACAGTGCACCACAACGAAATGTGACTCATCCGTGACGGAGTAGTGGTCAGCTAACAAGGGCAGCACCTGGGGAGCAGTGCTTGGGGATGTTACCTTGCTCATAAGTACCTCAGTGGTAACTTTACTTTTCCTTGATTCGAACGGAGCAAACACTTGACCATTATGCCACCAACTGTTCCTATGAATTTCTGAACATCAAGATAGAATGCATCAATGATTGTTTATTTGTTTAGTGCTTTTCTAGACATGTAAAGTGCTTCCCAGAGTCAATGTCCTCAATCAGCAACTCGTCTTAAGATGACATTTGTTGTTAAAGCCCACTTACACAGTTTATTGCTTGGACATTCATTGGGTATCCTTCAATTTACAATAACACTTGAACACACCTCTTCCAGCAGAATCTCAAATTCCTGGTGAGGAGGCATGTAGTATCACAGACCTTAATAGCCGAGGATAGATTTGTGGATTTGTGGATTTCAGGTTGCTTCCTAAGGTTCGAGAGATAGAGCGAGAGATGACTATTACACCCCTAAGACCTTTTCAAGGTCCTTGCTGTCAAACTAGGCTTTCTTCTCCTCCGACACTTCCATCCATCCTCCTTCTCTTCCACTGCCCCCCTCTTCAGCAGACAGATGGCTTTGCTTTTCTTTTTTTTTTAAACTCCATTCTCAGTTCAGTGGAAATGCATTTGGCAGATCAAGGGGTTCCAGCTCCAAATCTTCGCCACTTTCATCCGAAGAGCAGAGCTACATCTCTCTCCTCCTGCTGGCTCCAATGAAGTATTGATCTCGGGGCTTTGAGTGCCGATCGAACGCACCTGCCGAGGCTTGCAGAAAGAGCTCGATCTGACCGCGGTCAGTTTTCAGAGGATCGCCACATTGTGGGCCTTAAAACGAAGTGCAGTAAAACTATCATAACAGTTCACGAGGAATTGGAACTTTGATAAAACGTGGACGACACGCAACACGTCGTTGAGTAACCTGATGCTATTCAACGACTTGTGGTGCTGGGGATCAGTTAAAGAATCAATTGACATAAAAAACATTTGATAAAATTCAGACCTTACTTAATAACTTTGAAATCCGATTCCAGTTTAATAAAGTGATTACGCTACGGAGATTTAGACTTTTGGGCTAAAAGCCTAGTGTATGATTTGGATCTTTGGTCTTATTTGTATTTGTTTGGCTTCTTTTAAAAAATCCTGAAATTATTCTGAATAATTATGACAAAAAAAGGGATCAATTAAAACCCTTCCCTAACATAAATCAAAGACAACGGGACCCTGTAATCCCTCAGCACACAAATCAATCCTAATTGTCCCCCTTCCCTTGTTACTTTTCAAATTTGTCAAATTAGAGTGTTCATTAAACGAAGAGAACGTTTCGCAGATAATTACTCTACAGGGTTGATATTTTTACCTGCTTATGTTCCTTAGTGACCCTTTGAAGCCAAATTGCTAAATGTGTTATTGTGAGAGCTTTGTAAGCCCCCGCTGTGTCTTCATAATTGGCAGTGAATTGCTAAGCTAACAACAAGCACGCGAAACTGCTAAAAGTGTGAAGATAGTATAATTGGCACAGCATTTTGGAAAGATAAAACAGGAAATAAAAGCTATTAGATTAGACATATCTCTATAATAGATGAGCAGTAAAAGTTCATCTCTGAAGCTCTGGCTCTGTTTTTATGAAATAAAGAAAGGTTCACCAGCATGTTATGAATGTTTGAATATCAACAGTGGATTAATTATTGTTAGACACCTAAAGCAGTTTCCAGAGTTATTGTGCCTCATTCACCAAATGCTCCTAAAAAGAAAATTTCCTCAAAATGCAGTTTTCACGAAGACTCTGGTATTTGCCAACTTTTTTTATTTAAGATTTGTTCGTATGTAAGAACACAATTTATGAACATTGAAGAGCACTCTCTCAGAGCTCATTTTATCGAGCTGGGTTTTCTTCTCTTCTACAGTTCAATATTCATTCATTCATTTATTCATTCATTCATTATCTGATAATCGTTATCAGAGTCGCAGGAACCGGATCCTATCTCGGAACCATCCCACGCACAGGGGCGCCGCTAGCACTTTTGGGCCCCATGCTTCCTTCAAACCGCACCAACACACACAGCTGATATTAGTGGGCTTCTATGGGCCCCCCCGGAATGCTGGGCCCCATGAATCATCCAGACTTACCTTACCCGCTTACCTGCGCCCCTGCCCACACACACACACATCACAAGGCACACACACACTCTCTCACACACACACACACACCTATGGGACAATATTACAGTCACCAATCAATCTATAGTGCACAATTTTGGACTGTGGGAGGTAACCACAGCACCTGGAGAAAACCCACACAAACTTGGGGACAACACACACTCCGCGGCCGACGCGGGGATCGAACCCAGGACTTTCTTGCTTTGTAGACGACAACGGCAACCAACGCACCACTAAGCTGTCTGTTGTATAATATTATACAATATTTACATTTAAACTTATACATTATAAATATATTGTCATTAATTTCTGACTTATTTTGCAAAATGTTGTGATCTGACGTTACCTCATTTATTCCAGAATAAATACTCTATGTGTTTTCTGCTAAACTTTAAAATTCAAGATTCACGATTCTTAGATTAATAGTAATCTTGCCCAGCTCATTTTGTCAATGCAGTTTCTGCTTGTGCTTTGTTCAAATAAACTGCTTTGTTTGGAGCGCAGTGTTTGGGTCGTCTGTCTGAACGTTGAACTCTTTCAGGAAGACGGCCAAGCATCTTTTATGAGCTCAGAGAGTCAAGACCACTCTTTTACATCCGAGAGAGGCGATTGTATCCTAGTTGCTTTCGGAGGTGAAAAAAGTCCCTCCTCGAAAAATAAAAATCATCCTTTTATCTTAATTCTTCGTATTATCTTTACGCGTAGGCTTTCAGCGTCGACGAAGGTCCTCGGATCCTCGTTGGTAGCGACATTAGTGCAAGCGGAGTTCAAGTCTCTCTCTCCCTCTCTCTCTCACACTCTTTCACTCCTTCCCTCCTTGAAGCAAATGTCTGTCCAGGTTTTCTACTTTAAACCTTTAATTTTCCATGACTGAATTCTTGCGTGTTTTGGGCTTTTAATGCTGCGTCAGTGGCTATAAAACTAAATTGCAGGGCCGAAATGGAAGAAAGCGATTCAAATCAATGAGTGCAATCTGTGGAGGTCAAGCCTGTGACGGGAGAATGGAGAAATGATGTGGCACTTTTACGCCCGCTGCCACCAGTAAGTGATAAAAGACATTTTCTACACATTATTCACATTATTAGCCCCCCGCCACCTCCCCGTATACACTTATTCAGGTTATATAGCAGCACATTTTTTAAGTAAATGGTAGGTCTTGCTCGTCAGCTAAATCCATAATAGCTGATTTTCAACTAAATTGTCAACGTTTTTCAAATGTTGACTGATTTTCTGGTTTGTCTTCATAATTTATAGAGATTATTATAAAGTGTAGCTACAATATCATGTCAGATGTCAGTTATCTTACGTTATGTCAGTCATGTATTAAATTTAGGAAGTAACTTGTCCAACACTGGTCATGTCTTCAGTGATTCAGATTTGTAACAATTTTTAACTTTGGCATAGTGTTGCAACTACACATTTAAGGTGTGGTGGGCTTTTTAAAATTGAGTTTGTTGCTAAGTTCGAATGTAACAGTAAAAGAGTTGAAAATCGGTCAACATTCGCTAAAATTATGAGGCAAAGGTACTGAGCTCCCTTTTTGACTCACAGTGTACAACAGAGAATTGAAATAGAACGTGGCATCTTCGGAATGCAGGATTACATTGCAGGGAGGAGAAAACTGCTTCACGGAGAATTTTTAATGAAATCGGCGAACAGGGAAAGCGTGACGGCAAAAACAGATTTTTACAGTCACGCTGAACTCCTCATAATTGCATATATAATTGAATATCAGATTGTTTTTCTGCAATCATGGATCGAATAATTCACCATGTTTTTTACACTCTTATTATGACAGGGAAAGACAATACAAACCCAGAACTTTTACCTCCATGTTGCTATAAAGAAAAAAAAAATAGTTCATTAACTGTTATATTTATAGCAAAAGATCAGCCATGTCAAAATAATACATGATTAGAACCGGTCAACTGTCCGTTTTCAACTAAGAATAGCACAACACCACCAAAGTAACAAGACAATACGTCGTCCTGCTAAATGTCAGCGTCGTGTACGTGTGTACGTGTGAGTCTCATTAAAAGCTAAATATGGCTTGTTACTCTGTCATATCTCACAGTAATTAAAGCAGCTCAGAAGAACATGGCTGTAGTCAAACGGATTATGGGTTGGTGTGGTGTGGTGGTTAGGTGCTGAAAAAGTAGAGAGGGATCAAGTGATGAAAAAGGCAAAAAGGAGAAATAAAGTTAGTTTTTTGAAATAAAAGTCCCATAACAGTTTTGACATTTCCCCATGAAGGAAAAGGGTTAAAAGAAGAAGGAAAGTCAAATAGGAGAGATAAAGTGTTTTAATGGCATAAAAAGGTCAACGTCTATGGGAAAAAATCAGACCACAGTTCGTTACCTCATCTGAGAGGAAAAAAGAGTGATGGAGTTGAGCTCTGCACACGAAAAGTAGTACCAAATTTCTCCTCGACGAACTGCATATTTTGAGCCTGTGACACTGCAAAATACTAGATTAAATTAAAGAATGAGGCTGCCACCTCACAGCAGAAAGGTCGTGGGTTCGATCCCCGGATCGACCGTGGGGTCTTTCTGTGTGAAGTTTGCATGCTCTCCCCGTGTTCGCGTGGGTTTCCTCGCAAAGTCCAAAAGCATGCACTGTAGGTTAATTGGTGACTCTTAATTGGCCCTGTAACATGTGAGTGTGGTTGTGATTGTGTGAGTGTGTTGGCACCCTGCGGTGTGTTGGCGCCTCCCCAGGGTTGGTCCCCACCTTGCGCCTGTAGTTCCAGTAGGAAAAGGCTCCGGTTCCCCCGCTCCACGACCCCGGTTGGGATTAAGTGGTTCGGATAATGAATGAATGAATGAATGAATAAAATTAAAGAATGTTAAGAAAATAGTGAACTGAAATATTAAAAACATAAAAATAAAAACATAAAAACATAAAATCCTCAAAAATAAAAGTAATGTTTGGACACTGTAGGAAAGCATTTAATGAACGTTTCTGCTCGTTATCTAGCTACATCTGTATGCATGTGTGTATTTGTATTTAGAGGTGAAATTTATTTTTACAATGCCGGCTCCAGGACATGAAGGGCAGATCCTGGCAGGGCTGGCACTGGGTTGTGTAACAGAAGTGATGCATAAGGCATGGGCAGGTCAGATTTACTGAAGGTTCTCCAATAATCATATTCCACGGGCCAGGCTGGGGTCAGACTGCGGCCACGCAACACACAGAGAGACTCATACTGTACAAATCCATAATCCCAAAGCAGACAGACGAGGCACATGTCAAAATAATCACATCTAGATCTAGAAGAGATCCAGCTCAGGAACACGGTGTTGAGTTACAGTGACAAAATATGAAAAATATGAACTCCAGAGTTGTATAAGCACACGATGTTTTAAGGAATGATAAGAAAAACTAGCTTTTAAATTGGCGTTTCCCATAATGAACTATAGATTTAGGCCTAGTTCACATTGGCGTTTTTCTGGTTTTTTAATACTCATAACTTTAAAAGCATGTACAAGTTATTTAAAAAAATATATATATACACTACCAGTCAAAAGTTTAGACACACCTTCCCATTCAATGTTTTTTTCTTTATTTTCATTACTATTTACATTGTAGATTCTCACTAAAGGCATCAAAACTATGAATGAACTGTGTAAGGGCTATTTGACCAAGAAGGAGAGTGATGAAGTGCTGCGTCAGATGGCCTGACCTCCACGGTCACCTGACCAAACCTAATCGAGATGGTTTGGGATGAGATGGACCGCAGAGTGAAGGCAATAACAAGTGCTCAGCATCTGTGAGAACTCCTTCAAGACTGTTGGAAAACCATTTCAGGTGACTACCTCATGAAGCTCATCGAGAGAATGCCAAGAGTGTGCAAAGCAGTGATCAAAGCAAAGGGTGGTTATTTTCAAGAATCTAAGATATCAAACATGTTCTGGGTTATTTCACACTTTTTGTTTACTACATAATTCCATATGTGTTCATTCATAGTGCCTTCAGTGAGAATCTACAGTGTAAATAGTCATGATAATAAAGAATAAAACATTGAATGGGAAGGTGTGTCCAAACTTTTTTTTGGGAAGATATACTCCCATTCCGTGTGGTGTCATTACGCCAAACCAACTGTGCAGCACAGAGACTAGTTTCCTTCATGTGCCACAGAACTTATTTTTTTAATTTCCTCTTTTATATTTGTATATATTTGAAATATTTTTAATTATATATTTTAGACCACTTTGGAGTCCCTGATTCCTTCCCCCACAGGTAAACACACGAAAGTACAAACTGGGCTGCAGGCTGGCGTTAAACAGCGTCGAACGAATGCCAATGTAACGCCTCACTGAAGTCAATCAAGTGCAGCAACAAAAATGCGCAGGGCGTTCAGAGCGTGTTCATTTATCCAAGATTCCAACGTCCGTGTGGATAGGGCCTTAATTAGCAGACGAGAGCCTAAAGAACAGTGACGAAGTAACGTCTGCTGTACAGGTGCTCACGCATCGCAAAAATGTCATGTATGCATTTTTATGCCCTCCGTTTTGTGCACGGAATTACTCCCAAATACTTTCACACGCGGAGGAATCAATATAATGTCCGTCAAGTTCAAAATCTTGTGTTTCTGACGGTATGGTTTCTGTAAGTGAAAGGGATTCTGAGTTAGCAAAAAATGCGAATAATAAACAGCGCAAAAAAACATCCATTTAAAAAAGTCAATATTGTGTGGCATGGACGAGGCTTCAATATGTTTGGTGAATCTCTGACTGCACATCCACACCACAACGTTCCACTGGCGAACGTGATTATCGCCGTGGCTCTCTCAGCCCTCCTAGTGAAGCAAAGTGTTTTATTAGCCGGCGCTTCATTAAAGCGCTTAGGTAACGACTGATGGGAAATAGCGACACGTTCAGCGGCATTAGCCCGGCTAAAACGAACATCCCTTAGCAGCTCGCTCGATTTATAGTCGTCCACAAAAAACACGGGGTCCATTTAACGACGCCGACAATCATTTCCCATTTCCACAAAGATGAGGATCAGATCGTTGGGAAATTAACGAATGCAGAGTCGGCCTGCCCTAACCTTGATTAATGTAACGTGGTGGCATGCTAATGTCCCTCGCTTTGCATTTTTATTCTGGTAGCGGCGCTCGTTTCCTGTCTTCAATCCGCCGGTCGCGTCAAATCCTTTATTTAATCGGCTTTAAGACGGGCTTCCGTGCCGTTGTTCCGCTCTCGGATGGCTTTGTGACGAAGCTTTCTCTTTCAGCAGGAAAATTCATAATAATACGTCCATATCTATATAATCCAGTCTCAGGCTAAACAAATGGAAGCCTGGCCTCTCACTCCATCTCCACTCCTCCATTATCTGCCGGTGAAATCACTCCATCTCTAAAACCCCCTCCACTTCCCCTTCAGCCTCCACTCCACATGCGCCAGCCTTCCATCATTAGGCTTCCAGTCAACCAGAAATGAACCCAGACCCTCTTCTGTCATCACCTCTTTATTTCGCACATCCTTCCTTCCTCCCTCTCTCGCTCTCTCTCTCTCTCTCTCTTCTTCATCTCTTTTTGTCTTGTTTCTACCCAGCTCTGCTCTCTCCTCATTTTATTCTCGTCTCCATTTTCCATTCTTTGACCCTCACCCTGCCGCTCTTCTCCCTATTTGTTTACCCTCCTTCCTTTCTTCATTCCCCCTATTTTCCGTCTTCTCTATTCTATACCCTTTCTACCTGTCCTCTCTCTCTCTCTCTCTCTCTCTCTCTCTCCATTTTTCTTCCTTGCCCACCTTCTCTTTATTCTGTCTCTTCACTCTCTCTCCACTCCTCGAATGCTTTTCTTATCTGTCCTGTTTTTTGCATTTCCTCTTCTCTTTTCATTCATCTCCTCCTTCTCCTCAGCTCATCTCTCCATTTTTCTGTCTTCCATTCCTTCTCTTTTTCCTGCATCACGCTTTCCTCTGTCTCTTCTCCCCAAAACTGTTTCTGTTTTGTTTTTCTATTACATTTCTTATCTGTTCTCCATTCCTCTTTTTTTCCACCCCTTTTCTCTTTCTATTTTTTCTTCTCCTTTCTGTCTTCCCTCCTTTCTAGTCTCCTTCTGTCCTCACTATTTACCCTTTCCTTATTTTTCCACCCTTTCACCTGTCCTCTCTCTTCCACTTCTCTCAATGTTGCTACCTTCCATTTCCCTCTTCTCCGTTCCCTGCATCCCCCTTTCCTGTGCCTCTCCTCTCTTTCTTTGCGATTTCCTCCCGATTTCTTTCTCTCTTTTCACTTCAGTCTATTCCATCTCTTCCTCTCTTATCTCTTTTATCGCCATCTTCCTTTTCCATTGCTTTTCTTCTTTTCTCTGCTCTTTTTGCTCTCTTTACATCCATCCCTAATCTTCTACCTTTCATCCCTGCATCTCCTCTGCTGCATCTTCTCACCTTTCCTCTTCAATCTTTTCCTTCTTTATTCCTTCTCTTCCTCTCCCTCTCTTTTTCCGCATCTCATCCTCTACCCAGGTGCAGCTTGTGTACCTCTGCCTCTGCCCCGATGGATTTCTGGAAGTGTGTGATGTTGCAGAAGTCTTTGAAGCCGTTCATCTTGTTCAGGTGGACGAGGCGCAGTGTCTGGATTTTTTTTTAAACCCTCGCTGCTCATTTCCTGCCACTTTGAAGCCGGAGCGGTGAGATTCTCTCCAGGTAGTCGAGTCACGCTAATGCACCATCACACCCGCTCTAAAGGCCGAGCTCATGCAGTTTGTTCTCTCTTCTCAAAAATCACACGCTTGATGCCCTCAACCGGCCTTCCATTGTCTTTAATGAAAGTCGTGGTGCACTTGACCGCAGCAGCATTTCCGTATATATTATTTATCCGTATTCCATGATTCAATTAAACCTTATAAAATTGAAATGTTTGATAGAGTATAAATTTGAAAAAATAAAAATCTACTTTTATATACAATTTGTTAGAATTGATTTTACACGTGGTCAATTTTGAGAATTTTTCAATGTAATCAAGTCATTTATTTTAGGATTTTTTATTAGATGGATGTCCATAAACTTTTCCTACTTTGACCAACATCGACAGACCGACTTTTAAGCTGTCTGAAAGTTTGACGTTGGCTTGAACATTGCAGAGGACGAAACCTTCATGGTGCTTTCAGCCGAAACAGCTCTGGTGGCCCACGGTGGTACAGGTGATTGGCGTTTATCGAGTCTGGCACCGAACCAGCAAGAAACGTATTGATGGAAAATTTAGAAAGTTCAACAACTTTTTTTACTATGACAACCGTGGCCTGCAGTGACTTCGGTCTGGCATTTGTAAAAATGAAATAAGATGGAATGCTCCAAAAAATGAGGGGAAATGTCACCTCAGGCTTGCTTGTTGGGGGCGTTAAGGCCGGTTATATGTGACCCTCCACGGCAAAACCAGTCGCTTGTCACAACAGAGGCTTCTGAGAAAAACGAGCGTTTATGTTGCGTGGGGTAAAATTTTGGATTTTTGGTTTTTAGTGTTTTGAAACAGTGGAAGGTGTATACTGTACTGTTGTGAATACATTTTGCTGAAAAACTTACCCTTTCCATCCTAAAAACGTGAAGTTCAGTTAACCTAACGCAGGTAGGCTCTCCGTGTGGCTGTAAATGCAAACGTAGCTGCGACCACACCAAGCGTCTGTGAGTGCTATGCCGATAGTCAATTTCAGGAGAAACCCGACTCATTTGATATCTCAGTCATATGTCGTCCGATTCATTCGATATAGGTTTCGTTTTGAAGGTTGATTTATGCCCTTTCATGAAAACATCATAACTCAATTTTGAAAATTTGCGACAAGCGACTGGTTTTGTCGTGCAGAGTCACATATGTAAAGTGCTTTGTGACCATGACTGTTGTTGAGAGCGCTATATAAATAAATTTGAATTCGAAGTTGAATTTTGAAAACAGATACAAATGTATTACTTAAAGGACCTATATGTAATTTATGACAAGTAATCATAAAACAAATCTAATATGTCACCAGAGATTAACCTGTTAAGCCTGTTAAGTTTTACAGATTTTTGCTGTAAAAAAGATCCCCAAAATAAAATGTGTATATCTCAGTAACCACAGTGTCTATTTTTATGCTTTTCATGTGTCATTATAAAGGTAAGACTTGCGAGATTACTGTGGATTCAGCAAACATGCTACTGGGTCAGAATAAAGGAAGATGCAACACAGCAGAACGTGAAAAAAAAAATCAAGTTCACCAAAAGAAAACATATTATCTGCGTAATCTATCTGCCGGATTTCTTCCATGTTGACCTACACAGTGTTTTTGTTCTTTGTTTATTTATGTGTTTGGTGTTGGAATTGTGTTATGTTTTGGTGGAATTTGTCGTTTGAGATTTTTAGATGAGATTCTATCAGTGATGTTGATGTGTCACATGCATTACGTTTTACATTTACCGACTATTCAAAGCCTTCCCGTTCTGCTCCTGGTACCGGGGGCGATCGAGCTCAAGCCGTTACTGATACTGATCTCACTGACAAAACGAGTACAGCCAGAATATTCACATTAAAAATTTTTATTTACAGCACACAAATCATGTTTATGTTTTGATTTTGTGTTTTAGCCTATGGCGCCACCCGCCGCTAACTCCCAATCACCAAGTCAGTAGCATTTCAGCATCCAGGTTTATTAAATGACTATTTCTTCAGATCTCTCCATCGTTCTCTATTGCACTCGGCTCCTTATATTCACCGTATCTATTTTGCAGAAAGGTAAAGAATAATAAAGATATATTAATGTACTCATCCAACACTCAAGCAAATAAAAACCTAGTTTGCTTTGTTCTGTATATTCCGCAGGGGACAACGCCTGTGTTGCTGATTTCTCCGCAATGCAGACGTGTCATTTTTTGGAGCAGGATGAAGTTTAGTCGCCCATCTATGTAATTGTCTTGTTTTGTTACCTGCATACAGTGAGTGGCGTTTTCTGTGACAGCTGCAATTTGCATTTTTCCACCGTCCTGCCCCTGCCTTTATTTTCTCCAACTTGGCACGAAAGAGCGGTGTGAAGGTGAAGTGAGAATACGGTGACTTTATGGTGGATAAATAATTTTTGTAAATCACCACATGCAGAGCTGTGTTTGACGATCTCCTCCATTAGAGTATTAGAGCTGTGCTGGGATTAATATTTTAGCTCAGGCCCATCCCCGAGCAAGGAGAGTGTGAAGCTGCGTGAAAGTGAGTGTAAAGAATGAAGTAGAGTTTGGGAGAATTCTAGAATGAACACAGTTTCTAGCTGACCTGGTAGCCCTGGATATTCAGTAAAACAAACGAAAAAAACAAACAAATAAATACATAAATAAATAAATAACAAAATAATTAACTAAATAAATAACTGAATAACTAACTAACTAACTAACTAACTAAATGAATAAATATAATTATGAAATAATTATCTAAACAAATAACCGAATAACTAACTAAGTAAACAAATAAATAAATGAATTAGTAAATAGTGTAAAGTCCAGATAAATAGGCTAGAGATTCAACAACAACAACAACAAAAAACAATACTACTACTAATAATAATATAGTGTTTTATAATTATAGTTACAGTATTATTATTATTATTATTATTATTATTATTATTATTATTATTATTATTGTTATTGTGATTATTGTTTTATTATTTTTCTTTTTAAAATGTGAAATTATTTACATTTGTAAACATGTCTATAACAATAACATATATAAAAGAAATGTACTGTCACAAGACACCAGTTCACGATGACTAGCTGCTGACCTTTAAAAACCCAGCAATGTGAAAACTGTTTAGTTTGGTAATCTGAAACGGCCAGGAAAGTGTGTCTGGAAAACCCTTGAATTCAGTTTTACGGTGTGGAGTTTTGCAGTTTAACAGCTTTTACGGTAGGTTCAAGCAGAGGATCAAACACAATCTGCTTACGTGTAGAGGTTATATTAGCATTAGCTCCTCCCTGATCTCTGTGCTCAGCTCCTGCTCCACCCGCATAGCATCAGTAGCCTACCTGCTGGTCTGGGTGAGTTCGCCAAGAGAGTCTGTCATATGCTACGTAAGTCTGAAGCACTTTCTATCTCCACTCTCACCGCCGACGCATGTTGAACCACCAAGTGTACTGCCATTTCCATTTTGTGTTGTAATAAACTGTAAAAATATGACGCATGTTTAACTTGTTGTAATCAACTCCAAATGATCAGTGAATGCCGAGGAACACGTAGCTAACTCTGTATGAGCTAGCTCAGGTGTGAATTATAGCTGGTGAAATGTAAGTTAGTAAACTCTGCTCTAATCTATCAACTCTCTGGTGTTTTCAGCGTTCCTCTGTTATTTTAACCTTCCTCGCGCTGTCCTCCTGCTAAAATATTTCCCCGTCTTATCCTGTGTTGTGTTGTATTAGCCCAGACTGTGCTCACTATCCTGTCACTGTCTTCATCCCTTCCAGTGAAACGTATATGTGACCCTCCACGGCAAAACCAGTCGCTTGTTGCAAATTTGAGTTATTATGAAAGGGCTTAAATCAAGCTTCAAAAACGATACCAATATCGAAGAATGAATTTAGACGACATATGCCCGAGATATCAATATTCAAAGGAGCCGGGTTTTCTGTCACGCCAAGGAGAAACAGAGAAATCTGCCATCAAAGGATCATCGCCGAAAGCACTTCCGCAGACGCTGGTGCGGTCGCTACGCTTAGTATTTACGGGTATTTCACGCTGCATTCACAGCCACACGGATAGCCTACCTGCGTTAGGTTAACTGAACTCGGGAGACGAAGATGGATCCCGGGAAATATCTTCACGCTAGTCAACCAGTGGATTTAGCGTAAATATTGAAGTAGAGCGGTCAAACAGAACTTTAACATCTCTGCTGGAATTGAATTCCCTCACCTCAAGAAAGTCACGTTTAGATGGAAAGGGTAAAAGCTTAGCCAATTGATTCACAACAGCATAGCATAGACCTTCCACTGTTTCAAACACTAAAAAAACAAAAATCCAAAATTTTACCCCACGCAACATAAACGCTCGTTTTTTTCTCGGAAACCTCCGTTGCAACAAGCGACTGATTTTGCCGTGGAGGGTCACATATTGCCAACGCACAACAAGTGAACATTTTACATAGTTTTACTCGCACCACTTTAGAGCAATCTTTATTAACAGTGCATGTGCATGTATGTGTTTTACAGACGATGGGCAGGGGCTCGGTAGTAGTGGACGGGGCTTCAGCACTTTGAGCCAACACGCCTACAGCATCCGAGCGTAGAAAGTACCGCCTGTATTTTCACCACTTTGAGACTTCATTTTACCCATGTAGCAACGTTCATATTTGCTCAAAATTGAGGAGGCGATTAGTGACGACTGTTTCTTTAATATGAGGAACTTGGAGACGATATTATTTTGCCCTTCCTGGGTCTTTAAAACATTGTGTGTCTTTTATAGCTATTTGTACTGTTACTGTGAAAGAAATTATTCTCATTTGCTTCAGCAACTCCTGGGAAATGTCACCAAATCTAGCAAATCCAACACCTCCTTCTAAAGCACTGTGGGCTTCCAGGTTAAATCTTTTCACAAAGAATGCTGAAAGGCACAACCATAATATTCAACTCTCTTTATTTCGCACAACAGCCGAGAGCGACTCCTGGTCTATTCGCTGAGAGGGAGAGAGGGAGAGCGAGGGAGGAGAAACTTGTGTTTCACGTCAGGTGAGCGAGATGAAACGTGTGTACGAGTGTCAACATCTGAAATCTTTTCTGAGGAACACATCAGCTTTGTACGGAAGCGCACAACAAAGCAAACGAAGAGCCGGCGAACTTCTGAGGGCGTCGTGCCGATCGACTTCTTGAAAGCCGGTCTGTGTTTTATTCATAAAGAGAAAGCCAGAGTCGCTGTTTTAATGCGACTTCGCTTTGCACTTTGCATGAGCTGCGAGGTTCAGGATTAATTCATGAAATCAGAAAATCTAAATGAAGAACTTCAAAGCCTGAAATACTCATGTGCCAATTTGTGTTCGTGCCTGTAACAACAAGATGCATCATGTATCGTGGGAGCACATTTTGTATCCATCATGTTCTTCAAGAATTATGAATAATGATGATGTCTCAGGGCTTGACCGCCGAACGGGTGGTTTGATGTGTTTCTGACAAATCTGTGGTGCTTTAAAAGTTTGGGAAACCTGTATCAAGGTACCTACCGTCTCCAAGCACTGCTTCACAGATACTACTCATCAGCTGCCCACTATTCCTTCGCAGATGGGTCAAATGTGGTGGTCACATTTTGTTGTGGTGTGCTGTGCTGTGTTCACAATGACAAGTAATCACTCACTTATACTGGACTGTTTTCCCTGAGTCAAATATGACGCTTCTCGTTTAATCCTAGGAGTTCTATTAGGCTCTCATCTGTTCCCCAAAACATCTGGGTGACATCTAGATTAATCATTTGCAAACTTTTGACAGGCAACTGTAGCTTTAACTTTGCAGCCCTTTCATGCACGCCATTTGAAAGAGTTCAGAAATGTTCAAGCAGCACCATAATTGGATGCCGGATCAGCTTTTTAGCTGCTACTTCATAGCGACGGCGCGCCACACATGAAGACGGACCGGACTTTGAGCCGAAAGCCGTGACTGGAGCACGCTAATGCGTGTGAGAGAAATCAGATTTGTAGCCGGTAATAAATCAGTGACGAGTTGTGGGGATTGTTCGGCATAACAGGGCCACGGACTTGACAAATGAGATGTGAAAACAATCTCTTTGAATAATGCCAGTCGGCCCCACAGGATCTGACTGTGGTAAGTGTGTGTGTGTTCCACACGCTAGCAATAATAGCTCCATAAAGAACCCTCTCCAAACTGACTTCGGAGTCATAATCGCTCCACGAGACAGTCACCACCCGCCCCACCTCTTTTCACCTTTAATGAATTCCTCCTCACTAGACTTGGCAGAAAGAAAAAAAGAAATTAAAAAATATATTCCCGGCTGGAGAAAATTCCTCACGTTTATTAGTGCAACTTTGAGTATGGGAATGTAATTCCTCTCCCTATACGTTGGCCGATATCGGTTCGCTTAAAGGCCGAGTCATCACGTTGATGGCCGCCGCGCTCATTTACATAGGAATCTGGGAGCCGCCGAACGTCCCGCCGTGAAAATTGCATTTCGGGGAAACGAATGGATTTCATCTGCTCCCCCTCCCTCCTCATTCGCCGAGTGTTCCGACAGCTTGGGAGGTAATGAAATGTTGGGAGGTCTGGAAGACACACACACTCGTGCACGGTGCTTCGCGTGACCTCTGCTGAACCCAGGCCAGCCTCGAGAGTTAGGGTGGAAACCAGAAATATAAGTTTCCTAACTCTGCTGTGATTAGTCTTCGACTACATGATTAATGAGGGATTTTTGATTTGAACATTAATTAAATATGAAAATATCAGGTTCTTATCATCGTTCATAATATTAATATAATTTTTGGGGGAGAGATTATTTGACTGTTTTTTTTTTATTGCAATGACTCTCCCTGGCTTTGTTTTTCTGAAAGCAGTC
The DNA here is from genome assembly GCA_032718565.1 of Distichodus sexfasciatus. Taxonomy (NCBI): domain Eukaryota; kingdom Metazoa; phylum Chordata; class Actinopteri; order Characiformes; family Distichodontidae; genus Distichodus; species Distichodus sexfasciatus. The sequence goes on from JAVGVS010000114.1 coordinate 972,717, forward strand.
TCCTCCAAGGACAAGGTTCGGGTCTTAAAAGCGGAGTGGCGTAAAGCAGGACCTCATTAGCGCTTAATGAAGATTGTGATGAACGTGTGTAAGGAATGTGTGTGTGTTTGTGTGTGTGGGTGTGGTGGAGCTCCATGCTAAACTATTGCGCTGCCAGGTTTCCCCAAATAATGTCCCGAGTGTGTCGGACTGCTTAGTCGTGATATGTGGGGGACCTTCAGACTCTATTTTTGAAGAGACTAACAAAAACCTTGCATATATTCTGAGAAGATGTGATTATTAACCAGAGCTGACTCACTGTAAAGAGTTTAAATAACAAATTATATAACAATTAACAGTACAAATTCTGCATCTAGCAAATGCCGTTTCTCCCTAATGTAAATGTCTTCCACTTCAAAATGCTTTCATATTAATTTTGCTTAGTTAAATTAAGCTCTTTGTTTACGGAAACTTTATTTTGGCATACATCAAATATGTGGATCTGAAACCCTTACAAAAACTTTGTGCACCTGGCAAATTTGCCACCAAAAGTTCACCACAAGTGGCTAATTGTTTTGGCAAATTACTAGCAAATACCTTTACCACTAGCGGTAAATTGTCATTGTTGCCACTAATGGCTGACAACGGCAACTTTGTCGCAAGATACTCTCCAGTGTTCGCCACAAATTAACAAGTTTGACGCAAACCTGCAAACATTATGCTTTTGTAAAGGTCATTTTGGATTGTGTGACCAAACCTATTTAATCTCGCAAGAGCACCACTGAAACCAGTCAGTAATGTTTTAAAATGCTGCTTTCCTCTTTAGTGTACCTTCTGTATGGTTTTGAACTCCCATTACTACTACCATTACTACCATTATTTCCATTCCGTTTCATTCAACTCCATAAACGCACTGTTTAAAACAATTCACTCTAATTCCACTGCCGCTAGCACATTGCGGCAGTACATTCACGTTTCGAATTAGGAAGTCTGTCCTCAATGACATTTAGTCTCCCCTAAGTGCTCCAAGTGTTGCTGCTAGTATGCTGTAGTCACCCACAAAACGTTCAAGTTTTATTTAAATATATTGTCATTGTCCCAAATGATACTGGTGTGACACAGGAGGCAGTGGTGAAAGTGCACAGCATTCTTTATTAAAACATTGCCAAACAAAAGGGGCCACAAAAGAAGAACTGAAAACCTTTTATTTCTTCAAACTACAGAAAACACAGCACATCAGTGTGGGGTAGCGCAACAGTGAACCAACAGACACAAAACAGCGTGACGTGCCTAAATAGGAAACTTACTAAACTGAAACACATGCAAACTCTAAGCTAACTGATTAAACCAAACAAGGTGCTACGTTACTGAACCAACAGATTAACAGAACAGAGTAAGCTGGAGGCAGAGACTAAAACAGGACCAATAAACAAACAGGGAAGGTCACACTAGCAATGCAGCGTTAGGCTAACACAGGTGAAACTGATAATGAACTAACTAGGGGATTCTAACACACGGGGAACACAGAGGGAAATGTGACTCTGCACGGCAAAACCAGTCGCTTGTCGCAATGGAGGTTTCTGAGAAAAACGAGCGTTTATGTTGCGTGGGGTAAAATTTTGGATTTTTTTTTTTAGTGTTTTGAAACAGTGGAAGGTCTATACTGTACTGTTGTGAATAAATTTCACTGAAAAACTCAACCTTTCCATCTTAAAAACATGACTTTCTTGAGGTGAGGAATTCAATTCCAGCAGAATGTTAAAAGTTTCTGTCTTAACCTAACGCAGGTAGACTATCCGTGTGGCTGTGAATGCAGCGTAGGCTACCGTAAATACAAACGTAGCCGCGACCGCACCAAGAGTCCGTGAGTGCTACGGCGATAGTCAACTTCAAAGGCAGATTTCTCCGTTTCTCACTTGGCGTGACAGGAGAAACCCGACTCCTTTGAACGTTGAAATCTCAGTCATATGTCGTCCGATATATTCAATATAGGTATCGTTTTGAAGGTTGATTTATGCCCGTTCATGAAAACATAATAACTCAATTTTGAAAATTTGCGACAAGCGACTGGTTTTGTCGTGCAGAGTCACAAATGACAGACATTCCACACTAGACAGACATGACAGGACATGGGTGCCCTCCAGTGGCCAGTTGGAGTAAATTTCCCTGAAATATTGAGATAAAGGGTGAATCCTATTTCACCACTTGGCCCCTACGGCTTAGCCCTACCCCTATGAAATGGGACACCCCTTCATGAACATGACATGTTATCGTTAGCCTGTGTGAATTTTACGTAGGCAGACGCGACGTGTGTTTGCTAGGGGTTATCGGCATCACAGAATCAATACAAGTCATTCAGTAATGACCCTTTTATCACCAGTGGAGATGCGTTCTGATCGGTGGCGAGAGCGAGAGTGATCGTTATAATCATAAGATCATATAAATTTTTTTATTAAATATTAGATTTTATATTAGGCTTGTTAGTTGTTGTTTACACTTGTATGCGCTTGTTTATAAAACAGCTGAAGTCTGAATAAAACGACTCAGTGATAGAATTGTATTATTTCTTTTATTAGCCTTGTGAAAGACGCATGTTGAAACAACGTAAGGCTAAGTATTACTGTATTTCCAACGTGTGGGATGATGGCATTTCTTGTGCTTGCTGACTCAGAGGGAACCAAATCCTAAAAAGAAACCAAATATTACAGCTCTACTTTCATGGTTGAAATCCGACGGCTTGAGCCTTATCTAATTGTGACTGAGATAAACGATGCATTAAACATTGCAGCTCCGCTGAGAATCTGCCCACCTGCTTTCAGCAATAATGCTGATCTTCAGGCCCAAATAATGCAAACACAACACACTGGGTACATGCATAATTAACACACTGCTGCAAAGCCCTTTCCATCAGGCTTTTCTAACGATGTTAAAAGTTTCAAACAATTTGCATTCTTTAAAAGTCTGACTGATGAAGAATATTGCTCTTTTCGCGTCTGCATAGGGGTGGCAGGATATATTCTAATATTCTTATAAAATCAGTAAAAAAAATAAATAAATCAAATTTAGCAATATGTTATATACTGTAAAAATACACTACAATTAATTACTCAAAACCTAATTACCTAAATGCCAAATAGCTAAACATATAGTGATCAGCCATATCATTATGACCAGTTACCTATTATTACAGCAACATGCAGCAGCATTACAGTAACACTTTCAGCATGTTACAGCATCTGCACTTACTTGATCCGACTTGAATGTTAGCTGAGACTTTATAAGAGATACTGTTTTACTTCATAGACTGTATAGAATTTTTCATATTGAAACTATTACTGACCTCATGCACATTCAGTGTAAAAGACAACTCCAAAACCATAATTGTAGGCTGAAAACCGCATCCTGATTGTCTCTCTTTCTACTTCTAGTTCTACTTCTAGTCTACTTATATTTTATATTCTATTGATATTTTGTTTATTCTATGTTCCTTATTTGTTCCTTCTTCTTTATTCTTTGCACTGTTGAAACTGGAGCCACATCGTCTCGTCTCTCTGTATACATGGGGCAGTTGGTGGTGTAATGATTGGGTGTTCGAACCGGCATCAGAAGGTCACAGGTTCGAATCCAGGAACGGTAAAGTTCCTGGATGAGCAAGGTACCGTCCCCAAGCACTGCTCTTGTTAGCTGCCCAGAGCTCCTTCACAGATGGCTCAAATGCAGAGGGCACATTTCGTTGTGGTGTGCTGTGCTGTGTTCACAATGACATATAATCACTCACTTTCACATATACAGTATAATAATAATACATTTTATTCATAGTGCCTTTTTCATCACAGGATCTCAAAGGGCTACAGGTTAAAAAGAAGAGGAAACAAAACAAGCAGTTTTATTAAAAACTAGAAAGATTAAATAAACATCTAAGAGGGGGGAGCCAAAGGTTTGGTTAAAAAGAAACGTCTTAAGATGTTTTTTAAAGCAGTCAGTGGGCTGTGGTGCTCTCAGGATGTCAGGGAGGGCAGCAACACAGAAAGCCCTATCTCCCATAGTCCTCAGATTGGTTCTGGGTATGTGGAGGAGATTTGAGTGTGTAGAGCGGAGGGAGCGTGTTGTACGTTGTGCGTTGTGGGTTGAGAAGTTCTTTGAGGTGGGGGGGTGGGGGGAACCTTATATTCAATCCTGGTGGATATATACCAGAGAAGACAATAATGTTGTACTTTGACTTGAGCAGCTCTAGCAGCATCTTTAGTGTCTATCAGTGTCTCAAAAGACTCCTGCATCAATCCCGTCTCCTGCATTTAGTTATAAACATGTTTTTTCTCTTGTCATACAGTGGGAAAAAATCTCTTGTGTAAATATGAAATAAACTGTAAACTTTACCACTTTTGTACAGACGGTAACAAGCTGGAAATAAACACAAACTTACGGCTGAAATCAGAACAATCCGAATGACAGTAACTCCTGCTTTAACAGTAGCATCAGACCTCCATCTGAAGTGATTTCAGTTTTGTTAGCTTTTGAACTGAATGTTAACTGCTTTGAGCAGAGGCTCTAAATCCTTGCAAAAAATGCTGTTTTGCTGCGAAAGAACACTGACTGAGAGAGAGATTTACGAATTTTGGAGTATGTTGCCATTGAATGCATTTTGTATGAAAGCAGTGCAAAGGTATTCTCAGTTTAGCTCACACAGTCTATGGATTTGCAGAATGTGTCAGATGTTTTGAAAAAGTGACCCATGTGTGAATATCACTGTAAAAGACTGTAATCAACGTTCATGAGGAAAAAAACGTACTCCGGCAAAGCGGAGCTGTAATGAGCTGTATGAAATCTAGATGTTCTCAGTAAAGACATTTAGTCTTTTATAAAAGGTTTAGATCACCCAAACGGTCTATAAAATTGCTGTCCTTCCTTGCTGCATGCTTAAATGGAAACGTGACTCACATGAACAAAGAGTCCTTCGCTGCTTTTAAGCACGTGACATTAATGCATTTTATATAATGGATTTAATTACCAGCAGAACTGAAATGGCAGTGGCATTGTCAGTGAATAACATTCTCCAGCCGGCTTTATGTACTTTATTTTCATTTTCCATCACGGTCACATTTGCGGTCTTTGTGACAGAGTTCCAGGGATGTGTGCCTTTCTTCTTGGTTACCTTCATTATATCAGGTTTAAAGGACACGCGTTAAATTGCATCCGCTGAGCAGTTCAATTGAAGATTTTCCTTTTCCTCTATGTCCACGCTTTAGCATCACATCTCATTTGAATACTCTCAACCCTCAGACTTCTGCCGTTGTTTGTCTGTGTCACTGGAAGTTCAAAGCCATTTTGATATGAAGTCGGTTTGTTTACTGCACAGTTGTCTTTCTCTTGTTGTTGTATGTGTTGTGGATTGATTTTCTGCTGTGGTCACAGTAATGCCAGTTGCACAATTGCATACTTACAGGATGAGTTATGCCAAAAATAAAAGAAAATTGTGTGTGTGTGTGTCAGTAATAATGATGCAGTGCATCATGCATTTATTTGAATGAGATGATTTTCTCTTTAAAGGTCTGTCTGACTTTATCTCTCTCGCGCACACACACACACACATGCACACACACACACGCACACTCACAAACACATGCACACACACTCACAAACACACGCACACACACACGCACACTCACAAACACACGCACACACACACTCACAAACACACACACACACTTGCTGTATACATTGCTGTATGAGCGTTGTGCATTTGAGTGTTACAGAGAAAGCAAAAAGAGTGTGAGACAGTGTATGTGTGTGTGAGAGTTCTGTATGTATGTGTGCTGGTGGATGTGGGCATGGATGTGTGAGTGTGTGTGTGTGTGTGAGAGAGAGAGAGTTGTGTACGTATATGTGTGAGTTGGTGGGTGTGGATGTGTGAGTGTGTGTGTGTGTGTGTGTGTGTATGTGTGTGAGAGAGAGAGTTGTGTACGTATATGTGTGAGTTGGTGGGTGTGGATGTGTGTATGTGTGTGTGTCGGTTGTTGTGTGTGTGTGTGTGTGTGTGTATGTGTGTGGCTATGTGTTTGAGTTGTGTATGTGTGTGTGACAGAAAGTTGTGTACGTATATGTGTGAGTTGGTGGGTGTGGATGTGTGAGTGTGTGTGTTTGAGTTGTGTATGTGTGTGTGACAGAGAGTTGTGTACGTATATGTGTGAGTTGGTGGGTGTGGATGTGTGAGCGTGTGTGTGTGTGCTATGAGAGAGTTGGCCATGTATTTATCGCATTGTGGGAACCTTTTTTTCCCCTAAAATCACTTTTGAGAGGTCCCCATGAGGAGAAATGACTTTATAGAAAATGTGCTTGTTTTATTTGAGAAACTAAAAGAGGTAAAAGATGTGCTGTTGGTGACTGAGGTTAAGGTTAGGGTTAGGATTAGCTGTAGGTGTAAAATTATATACATCTAGTCATTATGGGAGCCTATGGAAAGACCTCACAAAGACAGTAATACATGGACTGTGTGTGTATGTGAGTGTGTGAGTATGTGTGTGAGAGTTGTGTATGTTTGTGTTAGAAGTTATGTGTATGTGTGTGTGTCGGTTGTTGTGTGTGTGTGTGTGGCTATGTGTTTGAGTTGTATATGTATATGTGTGAGTTGGTGGGTGTGGATGTGTGAGTGTGTGTATGTGTGCGTGTGAGAGAGTTGTGTATGTTTATGTTAGAATTTATGTGTGAGTTGGTGTGTATGTGTGTGTCGGTTGTATGTGTGTGTTTGTGTGTGAGAGTTGTGTGTTTGTGTTAGAATTTATTTGTGAGTTGGTGTGTGTTGGTTGTTCTGTATGTGTGTGGCTATGTGTTTGAGTTGTGTATGTGTGTGGGACAGAGAGTTGTGTATGTACAGTATATGTGTGAGTTGGTGGGTGTGGATGTGTGAGTGGGTGTATGTGTGCGTGTGAGAGAGTTGTGTATGTGTGTGCGTGAGTGTGTGAGTTGTGTATGTTTGTGTTACAATTTATGTGTGAGTTGGTGTGTGTCGATTGTTGTGTGTGTGTGTGTGTGTGTGGCTATGTGTTTGAGTTGTGTGTGTGTGAGAGAGAGAGTTGTGTATGTATATGTGTGAGTTGGTGGGTGTGGATGTGTGAGTGTGTGTATGTGTGTAAGTGAGTTGTGTAAGTGTGTTAGAATGAATCTGTGAGTGTGTGTGAGTTGGTGTCTATGTATGTGTTGAGTTGTGTGTGTGTGTGTGTGTGAAAGAGGGATAGGGAGTGTGTGCATGTATGTAAATGTGTGTATCTAAGTGTGTGTGTGTGTGTGTGTTTGTGTTTCTTAACCTGTAGGAAATGTGCCGCATACTTGAGACTACAAAAAATTCTACTATCACAGTAGTGTGTGTGTGTGTGTGTGTGTGTGTGTTACCATAAAAGAAATGCTGCAAAATGCTCTTCACACTTTAGACTACAAAGAGAGTCGACATTCACTGTGGTCTGTCTTTCTGGAAGCAAGTCAGTGGCCTTGTATCAGTCCTATTGTCCTCTCTCTCTCTCTCTCTCTCCGCCTTTAAAACGAATCTTTCCACTTCCCTTTGAAGTTTTCCCCCTTGTCCTCAAGGACAGAGACCTTCATTTGACCAACTTCAGCCGGCTTCTCATGTAACGCTTTGTAGCGGCTGCATTGCATCAGACGTAAATCATGTAAACACTCCTCCTCCTCTCTCTCCAGCCGTGCCTTCGTTCATTTCTTCCTTTCCGTTTTATTTGTTTTTTCTCCGCCTCCGCCTCTGCAGGCTCCAGACCGGCCGCCACTCTCCCGCCGCTTGTTGACGCGCCTCCGCGGGCCCCCGTGACGAGACTCCTGGCGTGAAGCGGGGGTCGAGATGGGAATCGTTCGGCCAACACCTCGATCGGGTCGCCTCCAATCCGAAAGTGCCGCCGTGGGGTCCGAAGGAGAGGAGAGAGGAAGATGAAGAGTCTCCCCGCTGTGCTGGTGAAGCAGCTGGAGCGAATTGAAGTGCTGATTGTTTCGGAGATGATCCTCGGCACGGTGGCTGCACCAGTACAAAAAAGATATGATAAAAAGATGGCATCGGAGATCCAGGTGCTCAGTAGCGGCGCTATAGAAATGTACTTCCATTCAGTAGAGAAGGCGCTTTAAAATGCTGCAGCTTCAAAAGTATCTACAGTGGTACCCCGGTGCTCGAATGTAAACCGTTCTAGAAGGTGGTTACAAGTTGACTTTCTTCATAAGAATCAACGTAAAACAAAATTAATCTGTTCCCCCATGTTTCTAATTCCAGCAACTTGGGGTTAAAGGTTTTGCTCAGGGACCCAATGCTGGAGGTAGGATTGGAACCCATGACCCCATGGTCAAGAGGCGAGTATCCTAGCCACTAGACGTGAGGCGAATGTGAATGTATTGTGGTGGGCTCCCGTGGAATAAACGCACAAAACACAACGGAGCAAGGTTAACACGTGCTGGAGGGGCTCCGTTGTATTGTAAAGTGCAGTGAGGGGGAAGTCCGTGAAGGGGAAAGGTGGGTCAGAGTCCGTTGTAGTGCTCTGAGTGTTCGTCGTGGGGTAGTGCAGGTGTCGGTGTCGTCAGGGCCGCTCCGTGAGTAATTCTGGTGAGGTAGAGTAGAGGGAGAGAGAGAGATCGGGGAGAAAACACACAAATGGTTAGAGGTCGGGGTGCAGGCATCCGTAGTGCGTGTCACTCGCCAACCGTGTGTGGCTCTTCGGCGTCTTCTTTCATTCACCCCGCAATGAGCCATAATGAGGCGGTAATGCCGCTCCGGCCGTGTGTTGTTACGGGCGGGGATCCGGTTCCACGCGGTCGGCGATGTTTGTAAACAGGAGCTGGCCGTGGTGATGACAAGCGATCGTTGTCCCTGGTGCTGAAACGGTGCTTGTCCTGGTGCCGGAGCGGCGGCGTGTGCCAGGCGTGTGCCAGGCGTGTGATGTCACAGTATATATTGCATTTGCTATTTGTTTTGTACAATATCTCATTTTGAAATATACTCTAATTTCTACATCCCCTGAAAATGTCAGCCATTAATGTCAAATTAAATTCTTGTGGGTGTGTTCATGGTGAGATTTAGGTGAGGCCCATTACCAAGACTTTTGTGTGATGGTATGTTGTCCTTTGCTTTCACGAATGAGAATCTGCTTGCCCAAAGTTTGTTAAAAGAAATATACTGCAGCAGCAGAGAGAAGCTGCAGTCCACATAAAATATTTGCTCAGGTCATGTTTGGCCCAGTGGTCAATGCTTAAAGCAAAGCACAGAACAATGGAGTCTCTCTCTCTCTTTCTCTCTCTCAGTAGCTAGTAGGGTTTCCACTGAGCAGTTCAATGTGAACAGGGTGTACTTGTAATCACAGCAATGCAACAAAACATCTAAATCTCTCTCGGGACGAGTCCACAAAGGTTTTATAAACGATGACCCAAACTGTAGCAACTGCCTTCTGACAAATGCAACACCAGGCGACTTGCTGCTTTCGTTCTTTATTTCAGGGTCGGCGCAATAAACCTGTAGAACTGTCACCATACACTGCAGATAATCCGGCCTTGAAGATAGTAGCTTTCTCACAGGCATACATTTCTCAGCACCAAAGAAGTACATCCCAGCTATTGAGTTTTATCAGATAAGACAAGGGAGCGTTGTGGAGAAAGTGTGAAGTCAGCACTATTCTTTCTTCCAAATCGAAAATACCAAATTACTTACTACTTTAATCAGATCATTAGGAGCCTATTAAATGTTTCAGGGCTGAACCAGGTCGGTCTTCACAGTTTTATTGACCCAACTAAATATTAACAAAGGGGGAAAAATCTTGATGCCCAGTGGCATATGGTGGTGGCATACTGAAGTTTGGAGCTGACGAGTATGTTATTGCATCACTTAACCGACAGGCAGTCTTGGGGAAGCTACCTTTAAATGGCCGCTTTTCAAGCTATGAGCTGCTTCTGATTAAAAGTAGCCACGACACAGACAAGCTACTGTTTTGTTGATTGATTGATTGATTGATTCATTCATTCATTCATTCATTCATTAATGCATTCATTCATTATCCGAACTGCCGAATCCCAACTGGGGTCGTGTGGGGCCCAGATCCTATCCTGGCAACTAAGGGCGCAAGGCGGGGACCAACCCTGGGCAGGCGCCAACACACCACAGGGCACACACACTCACACAATCACACACACACCTTACTACTAAATTATTTAAAAAATATATTTTTAATCCTACCATATTAAATAACAATAAATTGTGTCGTCTGGAGCCTATTGATAATTGCATTTTCAAAATCAATATTATAGTGTACGTTAGCATTCTGGTCTCGAGTGTGTTCATTTTTAGTGTGTTTGTAATTCAGAAGCCAAAAATAGGACTTTAAGCAGCCGTCCACAGTCCTGAAACATTCCCCACTTTCCTTTCTGCATTCCTTTCTATTTGCATTTTATACCAATAATCTAAAGCCATTCAGGAAGTTTCCTCACTTCTCCTTTTAGAAGAGGTTTTGCAGTGCATCAAATAAGATTAAAAAGGAGCAAAAGATAGAATACAAAGCTGCTGCAATAAGCTTTTGGTTTCATCTTTTGGAAGAAGGCAAACTCAGCAAGTTTAGAAGATGGAGGAAGAGTAAGAGAGGATGTGAGAAAAAACAAAATGAGAAATGTGGACGTTCATAAGGAAATACAGCTGCCGGATCCTGCCATCCGTTTTTTTTCCTGTGGCACATCCAATTCTAGCTGGGAATTAGCCTGTCGATAAAAAGACCTCTACAGCCAATGTCGTTATTACACCTCGCCTTCGATTGGCTTCAGGCCCATTAATTTAAAATGCCACTTTCCTTTAAGCCTCAGCAAATTTCTTGCTGCATTCATGTCAGTGTAAATAGGAGCATGCGGGCGACATGCTTGTGGAGAACGTTCCTGTGTGTGTATGAAATAGCAATTTTTGAATGAAAAATAGTGGTTCAATGTAAGGCATATAAGGCCGGCTTCTGTTTGCATGCTGAAGTGAAAGTCAGGTTCAAGTGAAATCTCGGAACATTTTAGCCACAATAATAAAGAGTAGGAAATATCCATAAAGAGAAAAACACTGGATGGAGAGTTTATGTGTGTGTTCGAGACAGGAAGCTATAAAAACAGAAATCTGTTTTGTTATTTATTTTCAAGAATCAAGTGCGCAATGCAGATTGCGGCTCGTTGAGTGGTACTTAATGAAAGTACTTAAGCCAGGACCTTCTCTCCAGAGCAGGCCGTTGCCAAGCAGATGCCACAGCAATCACGAGCAATGACTCATCAGAGGACCATCATGCTTTGCAAGAGCCAGAGAGGCAATTAGCTGACAAAGGGCAAACTATTACACCAAGAGTGGCAGCGCTCCAGAAAAACCCCCAGCCATATGCGTCCAGCTCCTCAGTGCTCGATGACTAGGGCTGGGTCAGGCATGTTGATAAGTGTTAATACCAAGTGACCAGAGAGTGTCTTCAGCAGTGCAAATTAAGCAAATTTAGAGTCTGGCTACTTTATACACAGCATTTTGAAGTGTTTTGCTGTGTAGGGTTTTACATGGCACATGTTTACAGAATATGGTTTAATATGCTTTAGTCTGCTTTGATTTATCAATCCTGAGAATACTCACTTCTGGACCAAGAGAATGTGGGTTTAAGTTCAACCTTCAGCACTACCATCACTGGGTCCTAATGCAAGACCGTTATCCCCAAATTGCTTACAAGGAAGCTGTCCCTGAAATGAGGGAAAATGGAAGTCTGATAAATGCCGTAAATGTAAATGTGCTGCATTATTAAAACAAATAACTAAAGAATATTAAATATCCATCAAGAATGTATTAATAAAACAAACAAACAAACAAAATAAACCACATTAGGACAGAGTTTTAAAGTGATTTGTTGTCATTGAACATGTAATGTAATTTGAACTTATGTTGAAAAATTGACTTTCTCATATTACTTACATTTTTAAAAATGAATTCGCTTTCACTAGCGTGTCCTAGAGCACAAATATTAGTGTTACTAGATGAAATAGCTTTGCTGTAGTTAGCAACTTTTTCTCTATAGCTACATTTACATTTATAAGTAGCTTCCCTCACATTGCCATGGTAGAATGGGTGAATATTCTATTAATACATTTTTAAACAATTGTCATAAGCAACAACTAATCACTGCAATATTCTGTGCATGTCATATAATATGTTTTAGTTCTTTGTTTTAAATAATAAATGCTTAATGCAAATATTTTAATAATATATTAATAAAACAAAGAACTAAACCACATGGGTAATGCTCTCAAACAAAGGACATAAAATAACCAACACAAACATAAAGCAAAGAGGAACTAATCAAACCCGAACTCAAAAAGTGTTATTTCAGTCAGAAGGCTGTGGATCAATTCGAGTCAAGAGACTTTAATGTAGAGTCAAAACCACAACTGGGTTCTTTAATTAGGATTCCTGAATCCCAATCAAATATTCAAATCCTGAATTGATGTTTTACAGCCATGAGCCAAATTCAAGTCTATAAACTGAAGTCTTGTAATCTAGTGTCAAATCCCTCTCCGGAGCCAGTTGTCAGGGATCTGGTTAGGATGTGACACGAAAGACAGATGTTAAAGATCTTCCAGCGGCTGGGTTAGGCGGCTGTCAGACTGCTTCACGATTCGGACAGGGATCTGGTTAGGATTTGAACCGAATGCCAAACTTTTACAGTTCACCAGTGATCTGGTTAGGATATAGCAGACTGCTACACGTTAGCTGTTAGCCCGTGTAGCGTGGTGGTTAACCCAAACGCGGCTGAGAACGTGAGTAGGTAGGATTGCCACGCGAGTTGATCTAAGAACTCTCTTACACAAAGAGTAAGGATTTCCACAATAAATCCGCGTTCTAAAGACACACACTCTATCAAAGAGATGAACCCAATAACTGAGAGTACTCACAGTTGAAGCTGACGGAGTCGGAGAGATGGGCCGGGTCACTCAATGGCAGAGTGAAGTGACACAAGGAAATGACTCCTTTTATACTCTTTGGCCCACGTCCGACCACTTCCGGGTCCTACTGTCGGCCGCGGGAGGCAGTGCGCATGACACCAGTAGAAAGTGTAAAAAATCTCCTAAAGCTTTGTAAATTCCACAAAACTTCTCCACAAAAATCTATTTATGGGCTAAAGTCTATCTAAAAGTAATATATCAGTACCTCTTAGAGGTGAATTTGCCCACAGGACTTTCATGGGGTCAGTTTGTTTAAAACTGGACAGATTTGTGAAGTAGAAAACCATTTGTCTTCAAGTCTAGTTTGAATTTTAGCATCTGCTCTGAACACCATCAGATTCACATCTACTCATAGCAGCACCAACACAAGACTCAACTCTAGTTCTGCAAGTAGGTTTACAGCAAGAATAATCTTTGACAGAACTCACACTGACCCCCTTGATCATTACCAGAGAGCTGAGCAATGCTTCTCAGAACAATATGGTAACAGCCTGCAGGTCAAGAAACTTCCCTGCAGCCATGGAAGCGGAACTCAAAGGGACAGCGGAATGTTGTCCTCAGCTTTACCTGCCAGCACCGGGGAGAAAACTGTCCAGAACAGAGTTGAAATGCAGGACGGAGGTGTGAGAATTTCCAAGACATTAATAATGAAGGAGTGGTTCACAGTGGGACGTTAGAGTGTGGTCAGTTCTGGTTTGTTTCAGTTTTTAGAGGATGTTTTGTGAAGTACTGTATATAGTCGTTAGAGGTCTTCAAGGGTAGATTCTGTTCTTACATAGAAAACTTAAATCTTAAATAAGAGAATGTGACTGACAGGATCTTTGAACGTTAATCAATACAAGTATAGGAGCCAAATAATTACTTTAAGTCCACCATTATATAAAACCTAAGATTTTAATTACTGCCAAGTTCTGACATTTTAAAGAAACAGACTGACAGAATGCAAACTCTTCTGCTAATGTTTGTATAGTACAATCCTGCTGAAGCTTCTTTATCTTTAGCTAATTAGAATGCAGCTTAGGGCTGACCTCTGGACTCTGACCAGAAAGACAATCGATCTGATCCATTCTGGATGGCACAGCGGATACTAGACAATCTTATTCACCATGTTTGCTGACATTTCATCTCATAGTTGTTAAGAGTCACTGTACCAAAGTTCCCAGATCACAGTATTCCATTTGCTAACACCAGAGTCATTTGATGAATCACAGACATTATATTTGCCATAAAGAATTAAATCACAGTTTTGTCACTGAGGAGCTGTTTTAAAACTTCAATGAAATTCTGCAAAATGATTTCACCAGGAGTATCGTCCTTTATATAATAAGACATGAAAAATCCTTCTGGCTTGGCATTTCCAAATTGGCAAAAGTTTTGCTTTGTACATCTCCATATATTTTTGTGTTGCTTGGACCATTTTTACTCCCATGCAACACAATTGGTTGTGTGAGTGCAGTGCAGCTCGCGCTGCCTCGCTAGCCTCGAACACCGAAGTTTCTTTGCACGCAACACATATCCAAAAAAGAGTCTTGAGTTTTCTTTTGTTGTCTTTTTCTTTCCTACAACTCAAACTGTTACAAGCAAAAGATTAATTCCTAAAACTACAACGATACTTTACGTGACGGTCGAAAAACTGTAACGATCCTGAGTTCTCAGCTTTAACACTAATTCTCTACGTTCTTGCATCTTCTATATATATATATATTTCAGGATCGGATTATGACACGTAAGGCACGTATTACTTCTCTTGTTATAGACTAGTACATTTAACGTGTATACGTATTAATATTAATTCTATTATGTAACACTGTACAAGGAAAGTTATGGAAAGTTCCAGAAACATATCTCTACTTTCTATTGCAAATAGTTATAAAACATTAAATCTAAATATTCACACATTCATGCAGACAAAATGGCTCTAACAGGTCGGTTGTGCTCAAACACACACAAAGCCTTTTACTCATTGCAGAAATTAAACTCCTGCTTCCGTCCCAGAACTGTTTTCCCCCTACCTGCTGCACCTTTTCAAATCGTTGCAGATGTAGCTGCCTTCATTGCCGCAGATGTCACTCAACAAATGTTGATTTCGCACATTCATTTCACACATCATGCTCAAAGGCTGAGCTAAACAAACCTCGAACGTGAGCAGAAACCGTGATATGTACACGTCGTAAGCATCGAGTATGAACTGGCCTTAAGAATTTGTAAGTCAGGTCTGAAATAGTAAGACTGCATTTCTGACAGGTCACCTGCAGTACGCTTTCCTGCTTGTTGTTTTCCACTGACCTGTGTAATGCTTGCGGATAAGAAAAGGCGTAGATGCGAGCGGTGCTCCAAAACGCTCGTATCAAAACAGATTCGGCCAAGATCGCTCATGCAATAAATTACACTGCCAGTTACCTGAGTCATATCCATCTCCAGCTCTGGTGTTAAACGAAGGTTCTCCCAAGGAAAACATGACAAATTACAATGCTGAAATTCAATTACCCAAACCATATCAGAATCTGGGCTTGGAGCTGCAGGGCTTAAAATCAACTTCGCCGTTGTGAAATATTTTGAAAGATATGTGCAGAAAATAGTGCTGTTTTGATTTTCAGTCTCCAATAAGATTAAAGGAAGTAAGGTTACATAGATGTATGTAGAAATAGAGAGAGAGAGCGAGAGAGAGAGAGAGAGAGAGAGAGAGAGATATGAGGCTGGACATGTTTTACAGAACTGTTCTACTATATTGCTGTAGAACGGACATATTACAACACATCAGATGTACATCATAAATAAATGGGAGAATGTAAGCTTTAATTTGGTATATGATATAGGCAGGATAATTCTGGTTCTCCATCACCGTTGAAAACATGTGTTTTTACATTGAAATTACTCAAAAACACGTTTTTCTGAGCCAAATATTTCACGTGGCGTTACTTGGTCAGAATTAAAGATATCACGATGAAGTTTACCCAAAATGTTCCTTACATTATGTAGAATTACTTTATGCATAAAACATGGGATGGTCAGATTAGATAGATAGATAGATAGATAGATAGATAGATAGATAGATAGATAGATAGATAGATAGATAGATAGATAGATGTTTGTTAAAATGTGAAATGTATTTCTGATGGACATATTAGAACTGCCACAGAAAAAATGGAATAAAGGAGAGGAGAAAGAGTGTTGTGCTATTTTGCTGTGGGTGGATATATGATAGATAGATAGATAGATAGATAGATAGATAGATAGATAGATAGATGTTTGTTAAAATGTGAAATGTATTTCTGATGGACATATTAGAACTGCCACAGAAAAAATGGAATAAAGGAGAGGAGAAAGAGTGTTGTGCTATTTTGCTGTGGGTGGATATATGATAGATAGATAGATAGATAGATAGATAGATAGATAGATAGATAGATAGATAGATAGATAGATAGATAGATAGATAGATAGATAGATAGATAGAGAAGGAGAAGGTTGTGGTGCAGGGAGAAAGAGGAATGGGAAGACGTGGGGAGACCTTGATGTATCTGGTGATGAGAGGAAGATGGATGTAGGATAGCTGAGGATTCGGTCATGGTTGGGTTCACTTCCACCCCTCTCTGTCACCCTCCTTCTCTCTCTCTCCCTCTCTCTCTCCGTCTCTCTCTCTCTGTAAATGTTTTGAATGTGTTCTGTACAGAGTGTGAATAGTCAAGGTCCTTTATCAACTTTATCAGCAGTACCATAAACTGAGACAAACCTATTTCTCCTCCTTTCTCGTCTTAAATTGAAATTGATACAATCAAACCTTCACTCCATCTCTCACTCTCTCTCTTCCTCTCATTTCAGGATCCCAGTGTCTGGTAAAAATGACAATCACTCTCTCTCTCTCTCTCTCTCTCTCTCCACCAGGCCATGCTGAGACATCAGACATCTGTCTGTTCATATGGCAGGGTAAAGAGTGATGTAGCTACATCAAAACAAAGCAAGGTTTCTTTCCTTCCTTTACATTAAACCCTAGTTCTTGACTAATTCAAATTGTGGAAATCCTACTACACAAGTTGTTTAACAATTACATATTTCAGTTTGACAGAAATTTGAATACCACTTAAATGTATAAAGTTGGAAAAATGGACCCTTTTTTTCAGTGAACTGTATGGGCAATGAGCAGCAAGAGTAGATTTCAGGCTCAAATATGCAATAAGGAATTTATCACAGACACATTTTCAGTCCAGAAATGTGTGACATGGAAGAATCACAAATAAAAATAAAAAAATGTGTCAAATGCCAGCTCAACTGGGGCTCAAAAGCATCTTGCACTTCACATGGGCATGGCTGTGTCGCGGCTGCACGACGTTACCGGTAATATTACAGAAGTAGAGGGACTTAGCAAGTGTCAAATTCATGCTGGGGGTCTTCACATAAGCACCATTGGAGACAGGCAGGCTCCTGACGGGTCTTTCAAGAAAGCTTGATCCCCTTCTCGTCCTGCCAGATGATCCAGCTTTGGAGGCAGCTCAGACATGGCAGGATCTCTAACGCCTGAAAAATGTCACCAAATGTGACTCTGGGTTAGTGGTGTGACCAATGCTGTGTAAAAAGGCTTTTTGACAGATGGAAGGGTCTGGGTTAGAATTATACGCAGTGGGTTTTCAGAAGCTTGGAAATCAAGTTTTCAAATGTTCTCCATCCACAATAAGACTTTAACAGTGCTAGTAAAAAGATGTATAGTCACACTCTGCTTGGATAAGTCTTTGAAACATGA
The DNA here is from genome assembly GCA_032718565.1 of Distichodus sexfasciatus. Taxonomy (NCBI): domain Eukaryota; kingdom Metazoa; phylum Chordata; class Actinopteri; order Characiformes; family Distichodontidae; genus Distichodus; species Distichodus sexfasciatus. Next base: position 990,403 of record JAVGVS010000114.1, read on the forward strand.
ATTTACACCATTACTGTAGTTATGGATAATGAATTTGTCAAATGCTCAGCAATAAATCACATATTAGCAATCAAACAATGTCTTCAATTAGTGAGTTAACCAAACAAGAGCTTAACTGTTTCAGTACTCTTAAATTTAGAATACTGGAACAGTCAAACAATTTACAAATACTGAAACAGCTCTTCAACTGGACATCTGGTACAATTAACACGAGGAAAAAATGTGAACAACAAAAATTTTAGATTTTACATTTCTGAGAAGGAGCTGATAGAGTTCCCTTAAAAATAGAGCATGAAAATAAAACATTTTTTTTTTTTCGCTAACCTAATCCTCACCTTTGCACTAACACTAAACCTAAACCTAAATATAAACTTAACCATAAAACGTAATCCAAGCTCTAAACCCAATTGTAAAACCTAATCAAATCTCTAAACCCAAATGTAAAACTTAATCCAAACTGTAACCTCAACCGTAAAACCTAATCCAATCTCTAAACCCAAAGCAAAACCTAATCCAATCTCTAAACCCAACTGTAAAACCTAATCCAATCTCTACACTCAAATGTCTTGACATTGTTGGATTTGAGCTAGACAACATATATAACACAGATGTGTGGAATTGTAATTGGACAGGGCAGTCAAATGTACCTTCACATTTCTCTTTCATGCCTGTTAATATTACTTAATAATGCATTTAGGGCCGGGTTGAATTACAGTTAAAAAAATCATTCAATAGCAGGGTGGCAGACATCGGCGTTCTCATAATTCACTCTGACCAGAGTGTCGGGAACTTTCTGTGCAAATGAAACACTGTGTCTGAAGCGCTTTATGTGAGGCCTGGAAAACCAGATTCCCACACTTGAGCAGTTGAATGAATTACAAATTATAATTTGCAGGACTGTTCTTTACTTCAACGAGCTCAGATTCAATTAATCCAGCAAATGTCATTTTGTAGGAAGCATTGTAGTTGCACCGCGTTCCCGTTCTGCGGCAGTAAAACGCAAGAGAGTGACGGCTTCCTGAAGAGCTTTTCTTCATTTCGCCTAACGTACGTCCCGTAGGAGCACCTAGATGCAAATGCAGTCATCATGCAAGAGGAGAATTTAGTCTCATTCTGAGGTCTTAAATCATGCATATTTAACCCAGACATGGTTTATTCATTGACTTCCCTCTGCCTTTCAGCTGGAAGAAATTTGGTTTAAATGAGGCTTCCAGAGCTGCCCACTCTACTTTTACAGCACGGTCTTTGATAGGCCACGGTGTGTGAGTGTTACGAGGTCATTAAAGCAGCGACTGGAAATAAAAAAATAACACTAAATTATTTCATGTACTCTCAGGTGTAAACAAATGTGTCACAGAATTATGCCTCTACGCTTTGTGTAAGAGTCTAATACCTGAAATTGTGTTAAGAAATAATTTCCCTCTCCGAACACAAATATCCTTTGTCACCAGAAGAGCAGCCATTGGCCAGATCCAATCTTTAATGGAAACTGTGTGTTCTTTCCTTGCTTGTAAAATCATTCAGATGAACTGTCCTGTGCTTTGGTAAAAAATAATGGTCAGGAAAACAGCAATATGTGACCCTGTCTATGATAACCCAGCTAAAGTCATTTTTTGGCGACTCTCTGTTTTATACATAAAATAATTCTACATAATTTAAAGAACATTTTCTGAAAACTTCACCTTGATATCTTTAATACTGACCAGGTAAGATCATGTCAAAGATTTGGCAAATTACAGGCTCAGAAAAACAGGTTTTTGAGAAATTTCAATGTAAAAACACACATATTTTCAACACTGATGCATCTTTGAACCATAATTATCTTGACTGTGTGTCATATACCAAATTAAAGCTTACATTCTCCCATTTCAAGTGATATATGACACATTTATGGAAAAATTCTGATACTTTTGGAAAATGGGTCTATTTATTATGATATGCATGGTGAAAAAGCATGCATATCAACACGAAAAAGCATGTTTAAACACTCGGCTACCTTCTGTTCCTTGCTTATTGGCACCGCCATGGGGGATGGAAAAAAATTACCTCAGAATTACCTCAGAGTTAGCGTAAAAGTCTTTTTTTTTTTTTTTGAGAGAGAGAGAGAGATACCAAGCATAAAATGTCGATGAAATAGCCTGGTTAGATTGACAAAATGTTCATCTAGCGAAAACAAAGCACTGTTTCTGATGTGTACACAGTGACACAAAGCAACACACACAGAAAGTGGCTACAGTCGCAATTTTTCCACCTCCTCTTTACCTGACGTGACTGCCGCAGATACACACTGATCTTAATGTCTGTATGCACTTTATAATGATAGAACAGTAGTTCCTAAACCGAATAACACCCAAATCTCCAGTTGTTTTTGCACATGAAGTAATTCCAAAGACGTTAGAAAAGCAATGTTTACGAAGCCAACCTCCAGTATTTTCCGGTGGAAAATGAAAACGTAAGGTGAATAAAATCACGAATTTTACTATTTATCCTGTTAAAAATTACATTTCAAACATTACATCCGAAAACCTCAGCACATAATCTATCATTTACTGCAATAAACTCATATGGCATATTGTTGACATTTTTCTCGCTATGACTACTTTGACGCTCTTTATTTCATAATTAGATTTTTGCGATTTTAGCCGGGTTTTCACAGGCGGGGTCACATATATTAAATTTGTTGTCAGTGTGGGGTCGAGATGAAAGGATAAGAAGGAGGGATTGACGCACAGTTTACTCAGTTGGTAAATGGCAGCATCACGGTTAGGGAGTCGGCTCCGTTATTGGAGGGTTGTTGGTTCAAGTCCCAGACTGGTAAAGGTAACACCAAGCAAGGTACTGTCCCCAAGCACTGCTCTTCTGGTGCTCCACTGATTCACATTTCGTTATGGTGCACTGTGTGTTGAATTAAAGTGAGTGATTATTTGTTATATTTACAACACCCAGTGCACCACAACCAAATGTGACCTCTGCATTCGACCCATCCATGAAGGAGCAGTTGCCAGCTTTTTGGCATCACCCAGGGAACGGTGCTTGGGGACAGTACCTTGCTCAGCACTTGAACCAGTGACTTTCTGACCACAGAGTGAAAACCCTAACCGTTACGCTACCAACAACCTCAAAGTACTTGAACCTTTTTTTCAAAGTTCCTTATGCGTTCTTACATGCAGAAATATCATCATGAAGCCACAAAAACCCAACAAATCCTGATCACACAAAGACTTACATACCTATATGAAAAATGAGCCTCATGCTGTAATGTTGTGCTCCAACAGATGGTCTCCAAAATTATGACACATTTGTATTTATTAATTGCTGCTTAACACCGTTGGAGCCGCACATGTTTGACATTCTGCTAGCATTCAGAAAACGATTCTCCCAGATTCATGCTGTGCACTATGGCCCATTGTTCTGCTGCGGTTCTGTGCTGCATGGTCTCAGCTATGAAGTGTAAAGTGTGTGTGTTTTATACGAGGTATGAGAGTGAGGGCAGCAGCCTGGTGAGGAGGTTAAACTCAGTTTCAACCATCAGAGACAGTGTGATCCGTTTTGATGATGCTGCAGAACCCCGCAGAGGACACACACTCTAATGTTCTACAGGAGGCTTTTCTATATATGTGCTTTTAACCGTTTGTGAGGATGAACACGCACCAGATATTTTTCACAATTCGAGTAAATTTTGCTTGACAATTTGAGATGTGTTGGCATCTGTCTGGGGTTGGTCTCCGCCTTGCACCCGTAAATTCCCGGGATAGGCTCCAGGTCCCCCCGGAGACCCCAGTTTGGATTAAACGGTTTGGATAATGAATGAATGAATGGCATGTAATTATTAATGATGATTAACATACAAATTGAGGAGAAAATGCCTTTAAAATCATTAGAAATAGAATGAGAAGCCTTTTTTAAATTTCATTACACTATATTTAAAGAAAATTGCCCAGCAGGTACATCTTCAGAGCAAACAGTCTAACAATCTAATTCACACGACTATAAAAGTATGACATTAAATTGCTAAATAAAAATTAGAAAAGAGGCACTAAAATTTAACAAGAAAGGCAGTAAAATCTATGAGGTATCGCTGATGCATGTAATGGTAATATAACACCATTAATAGGGATGTTGCACTGAGAAAATGTAAAATATTGCACTGAGAGCAAATACTGAACTTGACTCTAAATCTTAATATGACCCATGTTTAGTCTCTGTGCATGTCTGATTGGGTGAGCATGTTTTAAGCTGCTTGTGAGGACCTCGCTGTTCCCTAAAGGACAGGAAAATATGAGAGTTGGTGGTTTTGAGGGGATACTCTTGTATGTGAGGGTCTCATAAGACAAATTCTTTGTAGAAGTTTAAAATTAAGGTTAAGATTAGGTGGAGTAATATTTCAGTCCAGTTACATGGGCATCAATGTAAGAACTTTGCAAAGATTTTATTGTGTTTGCACATCCAAAAATCTACTCCCAAAGCCACAAAATTGCACACTTTTCAAGGTGACAATCAGGCCCTCACAACGTTAATTACTACTTACAAATAAAAAATTGACATGTTTCAGTTTTCAATTTAATGTGAGAAATCAAACAAGATAAAATACAGGTTTTTGGTTACAGAGATAAAGGTTAGCATTAGTATTATTTACATATAATTATGAAGGTCAATGTAAGTACCTCACAAAGATAAGGCGTGTTTGTGTGTGGTTTTAATCATGTATTTGTAAGAACCTGACAGTCCCATCAAAGAGATGAATTTGTCAAAGTTTTGGGGCTTCGTGAGGACATTTTTTAATGTGAGAAGTTGATGGTGTAATGGTAAGGGGGTGGTCCCGTGATTGAAGGTTCGCCGGGTCAAGTCCTACCACTGAGGTACCTGTAAGCAAGGTACCGCTCCCAAGCTGCACATCAGCTGCCTATTTCATGGATGGGGTCCAATGCAGGTCAGATTTTGTCGTAGTTCACTGCGTGCTGTGGTAAGGTGCGTTCATACTGACAAATCATCACTCACTTAAATTCACAATATCAAGATATGATCAATCAATGATATGAAAACTTGAGATGTGTCAGATTTTTGCAGTTTTGCCAAAGTATTTTGTACTATGTTGTTATAGGAACGTTACAGTTTTTGTCTTTTAAAGAATAAGGTTTCCTTTTGAGGTTAAGGTTAGCGTTAAGTTTCGCTATTTTATTATTTGCACTTTGTCATTATTAAAGCTAATGTAAGTACATCACAAAGACAGCAAGACCTGTGTATGTGTGTGTGTGTGTGTGTGTGTGTGTGTTTATGTGTGTGTGAGTGATCTAGACTCTGTGGGTCAGTTCAGTGCCAGCTCAAGGCCACAGAATGCAGAAGAGGATGATGAGGAGGAGGAGGAATGTAGAGGAGGAGGAGTGTAGAATCACCTCCAGCGTGATGTATATGGCTGCACTTGCAGGATCTTGTCATTCAGGAGATAATATAGTGAGGGTGAGAAGATTACACTGTCTCTCTGCAGCGTAATCGCAATTGTCGAGTGACGTCCTGCCGAGTTAAACGGAATGGGACTCCTGCAGGTGTAAATTTAACTCTCTGGGAGCTCTCGGCCAATTTTACTGTGTAATATGAATCACGGGGGGAGTGTGTGAGTGGAAGCATGGTGGGTATGAGTATCTTTTTCCCCTCTCTCCCTTTCTCTGGGTGAGACCGTAGCAGTAATTTTTAGTGTTTGTGAGGAGCAGAGTTGAAAGATGCTGCTCTAAAAAGTTAGGAAAGTCTGTTATTTGAACATTGATTTAAAGATCAACAACCCAAGAACACTGATCCAAAAAGAAAACATTGATCAGATATCATAAATATTGTAACGTGGGTGTTGGTGACCTAGTGGTTAAGACACTTGCCTCTGGACCAAGAGGTTGTGGGTTTGAATCCTCTGTTTGGCACTGTCATCATTAGATCCCTGAGCAAGACCCATCGCCAAGCGGGCACAGCGACGTCAGTTGGTTTCGTCTCAACGTTTATTGCACACAACAACACGGCTACTGTGTGTCATAGCTTAAGAATAAAAAGATAAGGATGTTTTACGTGTCTTCGTGATTTGATATGAATGAAAATAATTGTGTTAAGTCAGCGTGACTGTGTCTCAGTTCCATCTAAACCTAATCAAAACAAAATCGTATCGCTGCAGACTTTGTGATATTGGCAGACATCGAATTGTTGTCCATTTAAGAGATATGGTAACGTATTCAAAATTGATTTACACCTCTAGTTGTTATGGCTTTGCATGGACATATTTGTTCTCATAAGGAAAACAAATTCATTTTAAAAGTCCAGTTTTTATTTTCAATTTGTTACCTATGTGGTTACGGAAGGGTTAAGGGTTAGGTGTAGATGTAGCATCATTGCGTGATTATTTGTCATTGTGAACACACCATAGCACAGCACAGTGCACCACAACGAAATGTGCATTTAACCTATCCATGAAGGAGCATTGGGCAGCTGATGTGCACAGCATCGGGGAGCATAGCTTGGGGATGGTAACTTGCTCATGAGTACCTCAGTACTACGTTTACATATCCGGGATTCGAACCGGTGACCTTCTGATTACGGAGCGAACTCCCTAAATGACACGCTACCAACTGCCAGTGGAAGGACCTCTTAAAGATAGCAAGATATGTCTTGTTTGAGTAGGGATACAGGGAGAGAGAGATAGAGAGAGAGCATGACGTGGTCAGGCAAACTAAAACAATGTTCTTGTTTGGAGATGGTAATGATAATGATGATCTGGAAACGGCCAAAAATAATGATCATTTATTTTCTTCTTGAAAGACTTTTAGTTTCATTTCATTATCCATATCTGAAGCGCCTGCGTGTCGTAATTAAAAGCAATAACGAGATGCTTCCCACTGACATCCCCCACCAACAGACGACTCCCACGCCGTAGGGAACACCAATTAACAAGTTTCGGAAGTGAACAGGGGATCATAGCTTCGTTTGCCAGCAGAGACCCCTGTTTAAACAACTTCTCCATGGATGTATAACTCCTCGTGCAGTCCTGTCTTTCCTCACGCTCTTGATAAATAAGTTAGTGTCGTGTGAAATCTACATGGCTTCAAAGGAAGTTTGAAAGGGATTCTCACTCTGCCATTTTTTGAGCGTACAGATCCTCCGTCAGTGTCATATGATAGCACTAATTGCAAGGAGGAAGTGATTTTCACTTAAAAGAGTACAACCTTGTTTGCTAGATGCATTCCCTGATATTTGGGGCTGAACAAAAATATCATCTGAGTGTATTTACTGTACTCAATGGGCTTTAGACTTGAATATTTGGACTCAAATATCATTTTAGGTACTTTGTGCTTGGATTATTAATTTTAGCAACATTCTGCCATACCCCATGACCAATGAGGGCTTTCTTCTACTTTTCACTAATGCCAGGTGTCCAGTTTTGGTCCGGGGCGGGCTGTATCATAGAAATTTCACATCATAATTGACTCACCACATATGATGGAAATCCTCCAGGGGAGCTAACTATGTAGTACATTAGCAACTAACATTAGCAACTAACATAGTGTACATTAGCAACTTACATTAGCAACTAACATAGTGTACATTTGCAACTAACATAGTGTACATTAGCAACTAACATAGTGTACATTAGCAACTAACATTAGCAACTAACATAGTTTACATTAGCAACTTACATTAGCAACTAACATTAGCAACTAACATAGTGTACATTAGCAACTAACATTAGCAACTAACATAGTGTAGATTAGCAACTTACACTAGCAACTAACATAGTGTACATTAGCAACTAACATTAGAACTAATATAGTGAACCTTAGCAACTTACATTAGCAACTAACATAGTGTACATGAGCAACTAACATTACCAGCTAACATTAGCAACTAACATAGTGTACATTAGCAACTAACATTAGAAATTAATATAGTGAACATTAGCAACTAACATTAGCAACTAACATAGTGTACATTAGCAATTTACATTAGCAACTAATATTAGAAACTAATATAGTGCACATTAGCAACTAACATAGTGTTGCTAACAGTTAGCAATACGTAGGCAACTATGCTTTTGGGAAACACACCCCAGGATAGCGACCCCCCAGGACCATAACTGGACACCCCTGCGCTAATGTGTTCCCTTTACCTTTCCACTTCGTACACCTGTTGGCTTCTTCAGCTCTGAAGGTAAAGGCCAGTCAGCTCTAACGGAGATCCACGGCCTCTCTGATGGCCACCCAAACAAATTCATAGTTTAGTGTTGCAAGTGTAAAGTTGAGTAATTCATGAAGGTATTAATGCACAAAAACACATATTAACCTTGTAAAATAAACCCCGTCAAACCTAATCCCTCCTTTTTGCTACAGTGCCAGTTTACTTGTAGCAAAGTTACTTTTCGTACCCTTGACCATTCAAACTAGCATGACACCAACAAATGACCAGCTGAAACTCTTTGCTGCCCCTTTCCCCCCTCTAGCAGACACAAACACCGTTGATCTTACAGGGTTATTAGTGCAGCATACAGGCTAAAGCCTTGCACTCGGCAGCAGGTGATTTGTTCTCACTAGTCATAGACCCCGAGAGATGGAGAGTGGGGAATGTAAGCAAGCGAGAGAGCTGACAGAAACTTGTTTGACCTCACGGTCGCGGCCCCCAGACCCCCGTGCCCTCGCACAGAGACCAGTCACTTTGTTTCTGCTGCTGAAAGAAAAAAAAAAATGAAGAGCTGCCTGCTCGCTCCATTGCACTGGAATTGCTTTTCTAAACCATCTGTATGTTTAAGTGCAGTTGAGCTCCGAGAAAGTAAAGCCTCATTCCACTCAACCTGGAGCCGATTCCGCCGAGGTGCCATATCCTGCAACTTCGTGTGTTGGGAAACAGATGAACCTTCACACACACCTAATAAAAAAGAACGAAAGAAAGTAAACATTTAGCTTGAGGTGATAGTGTTGGTCAGGGCTGTTCGACTACAGCTGTGGAGTCAGATTCCGAGCCTGGAGAGCCATGGAACTGCAGGTTTTTGAGCGTCCAATCGAATCTAACACAACCGATTCAACTCATCAGATAATTATATTTGCAGCATTTGGCAGATGCTCCGATTGAGAGCAACTTACATTTGTCGGAATGCTGGAGGTTGTTCTGGAGCTGAAAGTAGGGCTGTTTATTCTGTTGAAAATGTAGGCAAAAAATCAGGCAGAGGTTACGAGCAGGGCAAGACAATATATATTGATGTATTTTTGATGTATTTTGGGATGCAAATAAAAATGACACACTATCGTCATAAATTAAAGTAAACACTCATATGCTTAACTCATACACACTCGCTTGCCACTCTCCCGGGTGAGGGATGTTTATAGACGTTTGATTTTGTCTCTGGAGAGAGCTGTGAAAGACGCCACGGAGAGAGAGAAGGAAGTGAAGCGGCAAAGTTTAGGAAACTCTAATGAATATAAGCTGAAATAAAGTGCACGTCACAGTTGCGTAATGAACTTAAATATTTATTAATTTAGATTTTAAAATATTTACATAATTATAACCTGTTATTAGATTAGCTATCTAGATTAGCTATCAACTAATACTAACTAGCAACATAATTAACTGGAAAAAACTAGTTCAAACAATAATAAACTAGTAATTGCATAGTAATAAACTAGTCATAAACACTTGAAACAGTAATACACTCAGTATTAGCCGGCAATGAGTACACTAGTGATAAAATAATAATGAAAATATCATGATAAACCTTTTTTTACACCCCCTTTGCAAGTCACATTGTGAAAGTGAGGGATTATTTGTCATTGTGAACACAGCACAGCACAGCAACTAGTGCACCACAATGAAAGGTGATCTCTGTATTTGACCCATCCATAAAGCAGCAGTCGTCAGCTAACAACGGCAGCACCCAGGGAGCAGTGCTTGGGGGTGATATCTTGCTCAGGATTACTGCAGTGGTAAATTTACCGGCCGTGGATTCTGCGACCTACCGGCGACCTACTGATCACGGGGCGAACACCCAACTGTTACGCCATCAACTGCCCCTTTGCCACTTCACCACATTACTCATACATTTCTACACATTTTTTGGGAAGCACCATGAGTTCAAACGCTGGGCTAAGATCATTTTTATTTTTCTAAGTGAGAAATTCTGAACAGCTTTTATATCGTAATAGCATAATGTCGAGGTTTAGTGGAGTTGTTAAATAACATAGATGTTAAAAATAATTCCTATCTAAACGAAATTTTGACCTTGTCATGATCTTGGAGGTCTTCTTCCTATGTCCGTGTGGAAGTGAGGCATTTTGAGTCTTCACTGTAACTTCCTTCATTTATCCATTATCCAAACCACTTTATCCCAACTGGGGTCGCGGGGGGACCGGAGCCTATCCCGGGAACTTTCAGGCGCAAGGCAGGGACCAACCCTGGGCAGACACACAGTCACACACACATTCACACCTTATGGGGCCAATTAAGAGTCGCCAATTAACCTATAGTGCATGCCTTTGGACTGTGGGAGGAAACTGGAGCGCCCAGAGGAAACCCACGCGAACACGGGGGGAGCATGCAATATCCACACAGAAAGACCCTACGGCCACCCCCGGGGTTTGAACCCAGGACCTTCTCGCTGTGAGGCGACAGCATTAACCACTGCGCCAACGTGCCGCCCTTCACTGTAACTTTTGGTTGTTAAAACAGGTAAATGTTGTTAAATTTGGTCATTCATGCACACATGCCATGCAAATTAGTTCTCACTATTAACGTTGTCATATATTGTAAATATGAAAATATTGTTATTTGAAATAATTGTCATTTCACAAGATATTATAGCTACACATTTGAGGTGTGGTGGGCAATACAGTGATCATATTTAATTTTAAAAACAACACAAAAGGAAATTTGAAAATCTCAACATTTGTGAACGTTATAGAAATATATAACTGTACACTAAAGAGGAAAAAAATAGCTTATAGTTTTAATCTGACTTTTTCAGTAAGTTATTAAGCTTGCAGAGTTGCCAAAAAATACAGAAATACAGAAACCACAAATGCCAGATTACTGATTTATTATTTTAATTCCTATAGGTTTTTAAAGTCTAATTGTAATTCTAATGTAATCTTATTTAAATGAAATTGTTTTGCTTCATTGGCAGCCTTGCATTCTCTTGAAATAAGCACAATTACCCGTGAGTGCAGTAAGATTATTTTACATAACAAGTTTACATAAATAAGAATAAATTTCTTAAGTTCGACATAAACTAAGTTCAGGGAAAATTCAAAACTTCCGCATCTTAAGTGTTTATGCGTTTCCTCTTTCTCTAATTATCTTCGCCGTCTCCATATGTTGCCTTTTGGTATCAACTGTTTTGTCGGCACACACGGACAGGCATGGGGAGTGATGCGAGGGACGCATCGTCTGTCTGTCTGTGCATCTGTGTGTGTGTGGCATCTTGAATGGCAGGAGGGAAAATATTTCCCTAATGATGCCCGTCTGGCACCGACCCAGGCCAGGCTTTCTAAGGATGAATTGCCCTCTCCCTCCCTCTCTCTCTCTCTCTCTCTCTCTCTCTCTTTCTCTCTCTCCTCGTTCTGTCTCTCTCTCTTTTCGGTTCTTTTCCCTTCCCAGCCACATTAAGGCCCGACTGAAGCTCGCTTCCATCATCGTCCCAACCTTCCTCCGAGAAATGAGGGAATGAATAATTTGTAAGCATGACAACCCCCTAAAATGTGATGGAAAGAGGACAGGTTACACACACACACACACACACTCTGACACTCACAAGCAGAGGGGTTGTCATAGCAACTGAAAGTTCTTGTCAACATAAATTTGACTTGTCAAGGTTGCTAGTAAGGATGTTAGCATAAACCCTTTAGCAAGGTGGCTTATGAGAGGAAGATTTGACTTGATTTTTTTCAAACCTCACCTCAACATCCAATTAAAAGACCCAACGAGCCCCAAAACGAGCTCCGGCGTCACGACAGGAAACGAATCTATTCGCCGTGAATTGAGTTTGACAGGTGCTTCATAGCTCTGCCTGACCATTAAATGAGTGCAAATAATGTTGACTTTGAGTTGACATTGATATTAATGCATTAGAGTCTCTACTCCTTAATACAAAACCTACACATCTGCCGGATTGTATCTCTATTTTTCTAGGACACTGTGCTGACTAATGTTCTCGCACTAATGTTCTTGCGTTTACCCAACTGCTGTACTTGACATCATTTCATCCCGGAGTGTCACGTTTTGCAGATAAAATTTATATAGACTCCCAAGGTACCCTTTCACATCAAGGGTTTGACACGCATAATAACTCCGTACACTTAGTGTTGGTTGTGTAGCACTCTGCTTAATAAAGGGAATACAGATACAGGAAGGAGTTGCAATTTTGGTTTCAAAGTTCTCTCTTTTGCTCACTTGTTAAAAAATCCTTCTTTTAAACCCCTTCTTTCACGACCCCCCCCACTCCAAATCTTAAGGTCAACTGAGTCCTGATTACTTTCGGTACCTAAATAGAGATTATCTTCCACAGGAGGTGGAGTTTTCAGTTTGCCAGAAACCAAAATGATGGAATTCATTTCCCATGAAAATCAAGATACTTAAGAGTTTGTCTTGAATGATAAAGAAGGGCACCACAATGACATGTGACCTCTGCATGTGACCCATCCGTGAAGGAGCATTGCTCATGTTAGAGCCATTTCGTATGAATATTTAGATTTAACGTTTTGTAGTTGTTTACAGTAGAAAGTATAGAAATGTTTCTGGAATCTTCCATAACTTTCCATGTACAGTGCTAAGTAATAGAACTCTATCAATACGTATGCATGTTAAATGTACTACTATGTAACAATAGAAGTAATACGTGCCTTACGTGTCGTAATCTGAAGTTACGTATGATGTAAGAACGTAAAAGTTTTAGTTTCACATTGAATGCGATGGAGCTAAGAGCTCCGGAGCACTACAGTTTTTTGACCGTCACGTAACGCCACATAAAGTATCTTTATAGTCTTAGGGATTCATTTCTTGTCTGTAAAACTTTGAACTGTAGTAAAGAAAAGACGACGAAAGACATCTCAAGACTCAAGACTCTTTTGGGTGCGTGTCGCGTACAAAGACAACTCAAGAGCTCTTAGCAAATGAGACAGCAAGGATTTGCTCTCACAGCTCATGAGTACCTCAGTGATACCTTAACCGGTCCTTGGATTTGAAGCGGTGACTGTCCGATCATGGGGTGAATGCCTTAAGCGTTACGCTATCAACTGCCCCAAATATATTTGGGAATACTTTGGATTACATCCACATTTTCCTGCTTTTTACAACTGTATGAATGTGGCAATTACACCCTGCGTGGTTATATTCTGCTCTCTTTCTTCTTGTAATGTGAAGTGTTGTCTGAATTTCCAAGAATTTCCACTGCGTTCCTGCCCTGGCTCTGTGGTGCTGGCTCCATCTCTGACTCCTCCATTATGTGACTGTGGCAATTTACGTTGAATGGACGTTTACATCAGAATCTTTGAAGGGAATTGCTGTGATTTATTAGAGAGAGGTGAAACAGAAAAATACTGTAATAGTGTTGGGCAGGTTACTTCCTAAATATAAAACATTACCGATTAGTAGTTGTATTAGTACTGTTTTTTCAAAGTAGTTTGTTACACTATAATATTACTGTCTCTGACTTGTAATGCGTTACACAACTTACTGCATTACGTTTGAGCTACTTTCATCAAAATATCTGTGGAAGTTGGACTGGGCGTTCTAAAATGTGTAAATATAGTTTACTGCAGTTCATTCTACATCCAGAGGAGGGCGCTGTGGTGTAGCATAATGACCGTACCTACACAGCCTGAAGGGAATAGCTCACCAAATCTTTTCTCTTGTGCCAAAGGTCTCGCCGTGTTGGTGATTTTTAAAACAAAAACAAAACAGCATTAAATTTTGGGATAAAAGTGTGTTTTAACGTTACTGATATATGTAATGAGTATAATATTACTGAGAATGTTACAGCAAAGTTACAGCAAAAAGTAATATACTATATACATATGTACATATGTGATATATACATATATATCAGTCAGTCAGTCATTATCTGAACCGGTTAAACCCAACTGGGGTCGCGAGGGAAACGGAGCCTTATATATATGTACATATACATATATATATATATAGTGTGTGTTCGGTAAGAGGTCCAAGAACATAAAATGTTGATGTCGCAATATACACACACACACACATACAGAAGGCAGGTGAGGGGAGTATTTGTCATCTTTTCCAGCACTCTCCATTTTGGGTTTGGTGAAAGTGGGAGGTGAGAGCCCCAGGACTCGCTCAGCCAATTTCAGCAGTGCTGATAGCCGAGCGCTGGGCAAGAGAGAGAGAGAGAGAGAGAGAGAGGAAGAGAGAGAGAGAGAGAAGCAGTAATATTGAGGACTAAAACACAAAAACAGCTTTGCCCTCATACCTTTCTTTACTATTACTGACAAGAACAGGAGAGAGAGAGAGAGAGGAGTTGAAAAAGAAGTATATGAAAATGTGGGAGAGTTGCAGGAGAAATAGAGTGCAACAAATGCAAGGAGAGGAAGACAGAAAGAGAGGAGTAGATGTAGAAATAGAAGGGAGATAGAGAGTGAGAAATAGATGAAGGAGGGTTGAAGAAGTGTGTTTTTAAAAGTCATTATATTAAACAAGCATAAATAAACCACTGAGGCGGAGGTAAAAGTCATTCATTCATTCGTTCATTATCCAAACCGCTTAATCCCAACTGAGGCCGCGGGAGGACCGGAGCCTATCGCGGGAACCACGGGCGCAAGACGGGGAACAACCCTGAGCAGGCGCCAACACACCCCAGGGCACACACACACACAGTCACACTCTTACTCACACTTTACGGGGTCAATTTAGAGACGCCAATTTACCTATAGTGCATGCTTTTGGATGGTGGGAGGAACCGGGAACACAGAGAAAAAACACACGAACACGGAGAAAGCATGCAAACTCCACACAGAAAGGCCCTACGGCCGACACGGGGATTGAAACTAGGATCTTCTCGCTGTGAGGCGGCAGCACTGACCGCTAGGCCACCGTGCCGACTTGGAGGTAAAAATTTTGCTTGAAAAGTGAAAAGTGATAGCCATTATATTTCATGGAA
Organism: Distichodus sexfasciatus; assembly: GCA_032718565.1. Classification (NCBI taxonomy): domain Eukaryota; kingdom Metazoa; phylum Chordata; class Actinopteri; order Characiformes; family Distichodontidae; genus Distichodus; species Distichodus sexfasciatus. The sequence continues at coordinate 1,005,536 of JAVGVS010000114.1, forward strand.
GAAAAAAATAGGTAAAAAAATATGGAGGATTTTAGATCAACTTGGTCTCGCTTTATCAGTTTTTGTCGAATATTTTGGTGGATGAAAAAAATGAAGCTAATATGCTGGCTGGTATTGGAGTAGAGAGTAGAAGAAAAGACGGAGGGCTAGAAGAAGGAGTGTCTGAAGAGGACAGAGAGAGAGCAAGTGGGATAGAAATAGAAGAACAACAAACAGAGAGGAGGGGGAAAGTGGCAGGAGAAATCAAAGAACTCAAACAGAGAGAGAGAGAGAGAGAGAGAGAGAGAGAGAAGACAAACAGAGAAAGAGGAATATGGAGAGAGAGTTTTAGTGAAGGATGCCACATTGCATGAAGGAAGGAGCACTAAGCCATAGAATGTCTCTGCATAATACCAACTCTGCAGCCAATAAAACAGTGAGTTTGGTCTTGAGGAGTGTTCACTGTGGTTTGTTGAGTTTGACATATGATGTGATGAGTTTGAATAACTACCTCCAGTGAAGTGATTTCCTCATTATAGATATGGAAGAGAGAAATATTGAAGAAACATTTTTAACGTTGCTTAGGCGTTACATGTTCCACTGATTTGTCATGTGGTGTAAAACGTACATTGGCCCGGTCTCGCCCCGCCCTAGTCTCGGTCACGTCTCGGTTTTGGACCTTCAAAGTCTCGGTCTTCTCTCAGTCACGACACACTCTGGTCTTGGTTTAGATGGTCTTGATCCCAACTCTACCTATTTGTGTTGAAGACCTCTGTTACGTAAGAGTTCTAGCCTCCACAAGCTTTGCAGACGGCATGTTCTTAACTTTTCAGTCGTTTTCTTTAAGTTAAGTCAGTGTCTTTAAAGTCGTTATGTTAAACAAGGTATAAATAAACCACTAGAGTGGAAATAATTCCCTTGAGAAGTGTGTTCACACAGTTACATTTCATGAAACCGGTAAAAAGAAGTAAAAAAGCCTCAGTGGATTTTAGATTAACCTGGTCTATCTTTATCACTTTCCATAGAATAGTCGATGTGAATTCCTTCTGGAGCCGCTTCACTTTGGTGAACATAAAAGAGGCAGAAACGTTGGCCGGTATTTGAAAGTTGTAGGCTTTATTTAACTGGTAAAATGTCAAGCGTGGTGTCTATACATAAATAACAGCCGCACGAATCAACATACATGGCTACATGGAGCTGGTGAAAGCTCTGGATGTGACATCGAAATGGAATCGCTCATTTGTTCAGAACAAAACAGTGCCGTTATGTCTCGCTTTAAAAAAAAGAAGGCAGGGAGATGGAGGGAGCTGAAGCTTTCAAACGTTTTGCGTTAAACTAGTGCATCGAAGTGACGTGAGCATGAGCTTCTTCGGCTTTGTACAAAAACACAAACGGAGTGATGGAAGTGGGGGGTTTGGTGGAGGTACGTTCAAAGAATTGCCCCGAAAATCAAATATACCAAAGATTTTGACAGAAAGCAAGTAATGTCCAGTAACCGAACTGAAGAGGAAACAAATCTGTAAAGAAACAAGTGACGTATGCTCAAGCCAAGCACGTCTTCCTGGTTTGAGGATTGGTGAAAATGCATAGACTCTGGCTGTTGAGGGAAAGATTCCACTTCACATGAGCACAAGCTTTGTGCTTCTCATTAATCACACTAAGACTACGTCCCGAACTGCACGCTAGCATCACAAATAAAGAGTGGGAGACATTCAGGCACGCTAACTAGTAGTGATAGCAAAAAACGTGGATTTGGAGCTGGAAAAATTGAGATTTGATATTTGAAATTCATCTGCTGGTGAAATGCATATAATGCGATGGTGAAATGTCCCCAGTAAAGTAGTACGTCTGATTCCAGATCAGCAGAAGGTTTTTTGCTCACCCGGTAAGTAGTAAACCTCTAAACCGTTAACATTTCTCAAAACAATGGGACAAAATTACGCAACATTAACTGAAAATATCAGTCGGTCATTTCCTTTAAAGCCTGAACGTAGAGATTTCAAAAATTAGTAACAATTCACTGTTTCGAGTTTGCCATCACTACTAACTAGCAAGCTAGCGTGCAACTATTTTTACCTAAGTCCAAGTCTCCGAACACCTTGTATTCATGTCGGGACCTGTCAAATAAAAGATCTCCAAGTAAATAAACCTTTGCGATATACAAGCTCGTCTAACACCAAACCACACCGAACAACAAACTGCGTGATTTTCTGATAGCTAACCCTCAAATCCCGGCAAAAAAACAAACAGCTACAGGTATACCGTCTGCCTCTAAACTCATCAATCCCGTTACATTCGGCTGTAAAGTAAACACTCAACGCCTCTAAGAGCAGGTAGCGCTGAGATAAAACCCTTCTAACAATCGCTACTCGTGTTCTGTTCCTATAAAGTATAAATCCAAAAACTGCCACGTCATCCGCCTTGACATAGCAAATCGTTCTCGGATGCATTGCTCTCCTTTGCAGATTTTTGGATTGGAAGTCGTTTCTGCCACTTTTTAAACGGACGTCTGGCTTTCCACTTCAAACGAGGACGATCTCCCAGCGAGAGCCCATTTTAATTAGCCGGAATTCGGTAAACTCGGTGGAATTACAAACGTGGCAACAGGTGGAATTCAGGCGCCGACGTCTGTTTTTCTCTCTCTCCTTGTCTTGAAAGGTCAGGGAGGGTGGTCTCCGCCGGCTCGCGGGGAATAATTACTATTATTTTTGCACCGCCGCCTTTTATATCGCCTGTGTGTGTGACTATTCCTTCAAGGCACGGGGGAGGAAACAAAAAATCATGGGAATGTGAATGTGTTTTCAAAGAGGGAGGGAGGGAGGGAAGGAGGGAGCGAGTGAGGATATATCATCAAACCTAAGCGCGTCGAATAGCCATACGTTGTCTCTCTTTCCCCTAGCGCCGAGTTATATGATTAATAATTCACGATTTACATGTTTATAACCGTCCTCGCGTCTTCGGAACGCCGTCGTGCTAAAATTCCGCCGTAAGACTCAGGGCTAATGGTGGATCTAAGAGCGGTGTGACTAATTAATGAGCTATTTCGTACTTTCGAGCGATCTTAACCCAAAAAACCAAGTGTCCTCCCTCTCTACCTTTGAGCCAACGTCCCTTTGAGTCTGATACAGTGTTTTTATTGATTATTTCTCAAACAGTCAATTTGGTGCCATTTTTTCCCAGAATTCTAAATTCTCTCAATGAAATAAACCAAATTCAGTGCAAATTTGTAGTTTGTCGCTTTTGCCCCAAAATTACGAAAAACTCTCATCCCGTGGCCTCCTTCTAGGCCTCTCCCACCCACACCACAGTGTTTCCCAGGGGAACGTCGGTGATTTCACAGTTGAGCTTGTCCAGCCGTCCGTCCAGGACGAAGAGGGAACTCTGAGAAGGCGTGACGAGATACTGTCCGAAAAGGCCGCTGCCGGCGATGACGCGGTTGCGGTGGTCCCAGCGCCAGCCTTCGGCCGGCGTCGGCGGCTTCAAACTCTTGATCATTTTCACCTTGCCCGTGCTCAGCTCCACGTACAGCGCGTCCGTCTGACGACCCGAACTGCCGAAAACGTTGTAGCGGTTGACCTCGGTGAAGGACGGCATGAATGCCAAGTCGGAGAGGTGCAGGTTGGTGTGGATGTCGAACGGCCGGCCGATTTCACCCCGCACCGAGATGGGCTGCAGGCGCATCAGGCCGTCGCGGTCGTCCACACTGACTAGGTAGTGACCGTCGGGCGAGACGTAGGGCCGGCCGCTGACGTCGCCGTTGAAGCCAATCACGGTGTCCGTCACGGCGTCCACCACCAGCTGGGGCTTGACAGCGCCGGTGGAATCCGCTTTGCAGTTGACGAAGTAGTAGCCCCCCAGGTGGGTGTAGGCCAGGGACTGGGGGACGCAATCGTACTCTTTCAGGCTGATGTTTTTCACATAGGACGTGGTCTCCAGGTCGATCTTGTGCAGCGCAGCTTCGTTTTTGTGGAGGACCATTCCGAACCTGGAACAAGGGAGACGATAGGGGTTTAGACCATCTCTCTTTCTGCTTCTCCGTCTCTATCTAGACCTCCTTGTCTCTCCGAAACCATAGTTTATTAAACATAATCAGACAATTTAATAAAACGTAAGATAGTCACAAATCCAGTTTTGTCAGCGACGGAGCAACTTCAGGTCATAGACGCTTCCACGAAAGTACATCAGGGCTGAATAAAGCCCTGCGTGAACCCAGCAACCCACAGAGTTTGAAAAAATCTGCCCTGGGGCTTACCATCTGCAGGACAACTTTCCAAACTGGGCTGTGTGAGCGTGGCCGGATGTGGAGAGAATCGTACGTATCAGATCAGGAGCTGAAACAGAGGTGCTCTTAAGCTTTAGGTGGGAGGCAGATCGCACAACTCGAGTTCTTACAGCCGCACCTCTGGCTATCTCACACCTCCGCTCACTACGCTCCAATTTATATCTCAATCGTCCACGTAGAGATACAAAACCCATTTAGAACAGTCTGGAAATTTGCACGGATTAAAAAAGTTCCCAAAAACCAGGTTCTCGAGTAACAAGCCACACAGAACTTTCAAATCCTTCATGTTGCAAAATTTACGGCATGGGTTTTGACATTTAGACAAGTGTTATATTCCAAGTGAATTTCATTTCCACTCTGTGATGGTGGTGGTGGTCAGTGTTGGGCAGTAGCTACATAAAATTACTGACATCACTAACTTTTTATTAACTACTTCTTCTGTAGCTTATCAGTAGCAAAGCTACTTTTTAAAACTCTAGCTTTTCTAGTACTTCATTGTTACAAAAATATTATTAATTGACTATTATTATTATTATTATTATTATTATTATTATTATTATTATTATTATTATTATCTATTTTCAACTAGTTTCTTACTGGTGTTGAACTGGCAGAAGTGGCATCTGATAGGATCCCGTGCCCATATATGGCACATGCTCATTGCATCATATTGTGCTTTTTGCCAGCTGCGCGGTGGAGTCGGAGATGCAGCTGAACTTTGGCAAAGATGGAAGTGAGAATCTGTGGCCATATTTATAAAAACTGAAAGGCAAAGCAGAGAAATGGTCGGCGAGTTACGATGGTTCCACTTTTCGATCTTACGATGACGACAGCGATCTTGTAACGGTGGCAAAACTGTAAAAATATTTTCCGTTTGCGCAGGCAAATATAGGAGCGTATACGCTGTACGATACACTAAAACACTGCTGGGATGTACGCATCTGCCGCCTCACTCTCACCAGCGATCGACAGAGTTCAGTTGTTTTTAATGTTTCTTGACGGATGCTCGACCTCCAAAACATCATTGAAAGCTTATTGTGATATTGTGATGTTATATCGTTATTAACTTTAAACGGATCATATTTTTTGATCTACTTCGCTTTAATAATATACTACAGCACAAATATTAATGTTACTATACTCGGATTTACCTGACAAATAAGAACCAAGTGGTCAAGCAGTCTGAGCGGTCAAGGGCATTGATGATAGGTGAAAGTAGGTGCCCCTCCACCTCAATGACGTACTGAAAAGTGAGTTAGTGGAGCTGTTTTTGACCCGCACCGCCATATATAACCACACACTTTCTGTTACATCCCCAGGGAAAGGTGTTAAAAAAAGATCTGCGATGATCCCGGGAGAAAACCTTTAAGCTCCAAGGAATAAAAAGGAGCCACAAAGGCGTCTTTTCCAAAAGCTGAGGAGTTACCGAAATGAAAGAAATGCTGCAATTGTGCTTTTTCTCTGTCGCAGGAGGAAAGTTCAGAGATGGAGACACATTACCTTAACGTCACCTCACAGCTACACTGCATTTCCTGTGAAACAATCTATCAAAGCCATCGGTCGGCCATTAGATATCTCTCAGAAGAAGAAGATGAAGGAGAAAGGGGGGAAAAAAGTTGGAGGGAGAAATGTCAGCGGCCGACAAGCTTTAATTAAATCTGAATGTCCTCTGATCAATTCTGTCACGTACTTCAAACCCGCTTGTCATCTGAGCTGATATTCGGCTCTTTTGAACGTGTCTGCTGACCGCTTCGGTCTGACAGGGGGCGGCTGCCTGACTATCCTCCACCAAAACCGGCTCGGCTGATCGGCTAATGCCACCTGTCTGTTTTTATCTCACTTCAATGCACATCTATTTGTCGTATAACAATGAAATGCATTGGACGAGAGAAGAATCAAAAATGAAATTACACAGTTTTGGAGTCATATAGAAGTTGAGAAGTTCAACAATATATAAAGTATTTCATGTATAATTTTCTTTTATGAAATAAAATTGAGTCATATGCTATGTGTAATATGTGTAATAAACCACTCACTTTCTTTTACGTCATTTTCTCCAATGTGAAATTTTTACCTTGACGTTTTCAAGGGATTCATACAATTATTTTGTGTCACTCAATGTGTAAACTGTAATATTTATTTCATTTAATAATTGTTTATTTACAAATTAATCATCGCAACATGCCCTAGGGTCCAGTACATAACAACCTCATATTCTCACTTACAAGTAAATTAAACTTTTTTCATACTTTTTGGAAAAATTCTTCTCTTTCTCTTTAATACTGTACTGTATACAATATTAAGTTATTAAGCATTAAACCACTGCCCCACTCTGCCGCCTAAATTAATTATTTTTAAAATTGTATTATTTTAGAATTAACGACGTAACTTTGAAAAAGACACATCAAAACGACGTAATCCGAGGTATTACTGGATGTGAGGATTAAAAATGTCCAAATAAATTATTAATGATTAATAAAAGTCACATCTATAACATGAACAATGTTTAACGAGTGGATAAATAGCACAATGATGACGTTTAATGCAGAAGTTGATCTATCCTCGCTTAGTGTATAATGACCAGTAATGATTCACTCTGGACGTAGCAAATGTCAAGATTTGTTGGGAGTTTCTATCTGAACAGAGGCTCATAAGAGGCTTTTTTGCTGATTTTATCCGACTTTTGATCCATTGTCAGTTTCTTGTCTCAAAGTTGATGTTAATAATTGTATTGTTTTTCTAAAAAGACGATCATTTTTAACACATTTTTGTAATTATCATCTTTACCCAGAGCTGAGGTCATGCGTTGAACCCCTTTAATCCAGTTTTGATTCTACTCCAGCGTTGCACTCCGTCCCAAACACTGCAATCCGAGTTCTCAGCTGGACTGAGTAGTACCATCAGCAAATAAGCAATATCCAGCCAGAGTTATATATCGTGCAGCCTATAGATCCTTTTTGTAGCTCTGTAAAGTCTGTATATCCATTGGCAAAAAGTTGTAGAAAAGTATTGCACCACATAAAACCAACCCAAAGCTAGCTCGCCTGTTTGTTTGTGTTTTTGCACCGTCGTGCATTTTTTATGACTCGCTGCAGGCTTGTTGTTTATACATCCCCACTGTAGAGCAATTAACGGAAGTGGCTTCCTGTAACGAACCAGCGGTCTTCCTGCCGTTTCACTACGGGCACCTCCAAGAGCCCTTTCCAAACCTAAACCAAATAAAACCTCTTTTTTCCCCAGTGTCTCTGTTTAAACGGGGCTGTCCGGTGTTTACTCAACCATAAATGGAAAATTTATCAGCTATTTTGAAAAAGACTCACTGTACAATTAAAATAAATTGGCGGAAAAAAATGAAAGTTATGCGTGCTTCATGGCCAGTGAGTGTGTTTTGGCACTCGGAGAATGACATAAAAGCATGACGACGGTTCTGCTTTTTAATGAACCAGAGTCCTGCAGGCCGTTATTTACTCGAGTTATTAGAGACAGGGTCCTGGAATCCCGAAATTATCTGGCAATTTGCCGGAAATCGTCCCGAATTTCTTCTATCCCGGATAAACGAATCCCTCCGTGAAACTGACTCCATTTGCCTTCTTGGCTCACATCATTTTGGAGGAATTCCTAGCGAATAAGCATGCGGAATGACTTGTTTGTGCCCAAATGTAGTCGGGCTATGGCAAGGGGGCTTGTGGAATCTGAAAGTAGTAATATTTATTCAGTACTCCGCTTCACAAGTTTAATTATCCTCAGGGTTATTCACATTTTAATGAAACAAAAGTGGATCGCTCTATCACTCATTTACCGAGCCGTGAGACGTAATTCGAAAGCTTTTAAACTAGGGAATTGGCTAGAAGTTCAATTTACAGTGAAGGCGTAATGGAAAGATGATTTAAAGCATGTTTTGCGTGGTGCCGTAATGTTTGTTGTCTCTAAACGCTGCATTAAGTGACCTTGCACAACATGTCTGCTTGTTTAGAAGAATGGGCAAGCGTGTGGTGTGGGTGTGATCTGCTAAAGTATGTTGTCCTTCTGGAAGGTTTTTCAGTTCTATATGGAAAACGTCTTTGTTATTTACTAGAAAGCGTCACGCCTGCGCCGCTTGAGCCCTCGCCCCCGGCAATCGCCGGAATTCTAGCCAGGGTTTGCTGTCGCCTTTCTCACTCTAAACCCGTGGAGATTAGACTTTGTTTTGACTTCCGGGTTTGCATGACACGTTCGCGTCATGACACCACGTTTGGTTAGATCTCCCACATCTGGGCTTGCTTTTATTTAACCGAGCTCAACCCAGAGCTCGTTGTCCGATCATCGTTACGCCAACCCAACCTCTCCGGACAGAGCTGGCATGCAGATAAAATTTGCGTGAAGGGGTACTCTTCACCTTTTGTAGATTCTGTTCTTACCTAAGATCAAATCTAATATAATAAGACGTTGGTCGAACTCTTCATGAAAACTCCATAAAGGACTTTTAGGAACAAATTTCTTCTCAAGAAATTAAGGTAAATAAGGCTAATAATATGATCTCTGCATTTGACCCATCCGTGAAGAAGCAGTGGGCAGCTATTTTTTGCCAGTGCCTGGGGAGCACTTCTTGGGGACGGTACCTTGATCATAACTACATCAGTGGCACCTTTTAAGGGTCCGGGACTTGAACTGGCGACCCGATGATAACGTGGCCAAACTTTCCTTACAGTTTGTGCTGCCTATTTGCCACACCTTTACCTTTACTCATATGAAACCACATAAAAATATTTGGGGTGAGGACTCCTTGAACATCTCGGTTCCCGAGGCTGATGTTCGGAGCTTAGTCCTGCACTGCAGTGTTGACGCCTCGCTGGACGAAACCTCGGCCGAACTGCATTAGCCCCATTTAACATGGCGCTGACATGCAGCTTCGAGCCGCATTATTCCACCAGGAAGAACCCCGGAGAGAGAGAGAGAGAGAGGGGTGGAAAAAAGACGCTAAATGTCATCTCACTTGTGAGGTTCCCAAAGCTAAAGTGCAGAAATTGTGGCTAGGGGCTTCCTGACAAGCACACAAAGAGAGTTCACACCTCCAGTAAAGAAGAAGTTGAAAATTGTGTTATTTAATCCGTGGGGAGCATGTAAACAGGGCAACATAATCTAAGTATAAAATAACAAATAAGACACCTTGCTACAGATTTAATCATGTGTGACTTTTCATGTGAATCAATATGCACATTTCTCTATGAATCTTCTCTCTGTTGACCTTTATCCTCCTCTATCTTTAATTAGTGACCAAAGGTTACTGCTGCAAGTTTTTACCTGACGAGGTTTTTAATTACACATCACAGCAAACTTTGTTTAATTTGTAGAAAGAATAGCTAAAAAGGTTTTTAAACAGAGCGCTTTTGATCAATTAAGTTTAATTAAGAAATTTGGCTTTTGGGTCCATGAACACTTAAGAAATTCATCAACCTGCGTACGTAGAATGCTGAGAATCAATACTGGACACACTGATCAAAGGCCACTTAACAAAACTAATTCTACATTTAAATATCCCATATAATGAAAAAAAATCACATTTTCTGTTCTTTGGACGTCCATTTGGGTCTGTACTGTCTAATAAATACACTGCAAGTTTGATAAAAATGGTCATTTGTGTTAGTATTAATTCATGAATGTCTAGCTGCTTAGATTTCTCCTCTACTTCCACACCACATTAGTGGACATTTGAATAACTCCACCCTCCTATCTGAGAAGCTTCGCCCACCAGGTAGAACTGCTAGCGTTTCCTGATCCGCCAGGTTTTCTCACAAGCCACAAGTGTTAATGTAGGAAACGCAGTGAAGAAGTCCCCCGGCGGAGTGTTGTGTTAAACGTGTACGGCTGTGAGGGTAGTCTGTTAGCGGAAGCCATGTCGATTATTTTCACGCGAAGTAAACTCTCGCCGTGCCGTCTACACCCCAGTGAGTTCCAGAGCGGGACGTGTGTGGGCAGCAGTGGCTCATTTGCATTTAGGAATACTAAACAGCCTGTTCTGAAAGGGACTGAAATAGAGGCGTGAAAAACAGGTGAAAATGCCTTATCTGAGAGGTATTTACCGCAAACTACTTCAGAGACATGTTTAGTGTTATAACTATTTGAACTTGTTGAAAGAAATTATGATATGGGATCTTAAAGAAGCCCTTGGAAAAATTCCAAAATATTTCAGGTGAGCACCATATTTCTGGGATATTAGGTTCTGAAATTACAAAACTATAAGAAATTTTAGGGATAATTCCTATGAAAAAAAAGATGATTAAAAAAGGGCCCTCTAGATTTTTCCCATACATTATTTTTATACAGTACTAATGATAAATGAAGACCACAAACAACAAAGAATGCTAAAAATGCACCACTTCTGCACAGACACAGGCACAAAGTCTCAAAACCCACTGCTTCAAACATTTTTTTTAGCGATTTTGGGGTTTTCAGGGTGCTGTAACTACAAGGTTAAGATGTGATGGGCAGTGTTATATTGCCAAAGTAATGCACAGATGTGTAGAGGTCCCTTTTGCGTCTCAGAGTGTGCATTTATATTACCCTTTGCACATGAAATGTCTGTGTCACAGCACAGGTGGGCAGACCTTGATGCACGCAGCATGGTAAATATGCCAATTATGAGGTTGTGTGGGATGTAAGTCTTCAAGATGTCGCTGAGGCAAGAAAAAGCTGAACCCTTCACTTTGATGTCTTGTTCCCACCAAAGTCAACTGGCGTCGTGTCCTGATCTCAGGGTTATGACACATCGGCGTTAACTTTAATACTGACAGCAGACATACTGAATAAAAATCAATAAGAGACGGCAGCTGGACTCAAGCCGGCGATTGCCTGCTGTGTGACAAGCGAGTCGGTGCTGAAACAGGAGAGGTCATGGCTGCTTCAGCTGGATCGGACTGAACAGACTTTAAATTGGCTATTAGCCAGACACTTTAGAATTTTGAATCTCTTGATTCCGGTAGCTGTGCCTAATTGAAATGAAAATTTAGCATCGCTGATCTGGTTAATAGGAATCAGTTAATTTACATGCACAAATATTACAAGTGAAAAATATTGCATTATGGTTTTAATGAAATACAAATAAACTTTTAAGGCAAGTTAACATGCATCCATCCAATCTGATATCTGTCAAGCAGAGAGAGAAAGATATAGAAGAAGAGATAGAGTAGCATGGAGCGAAAGAGAGATGTAGAATGAGGAAGGGAAACAGAGGAAGAGATAGAGAGAGAGACAGAGAAAAAGAGCAACATATAGGTAGACAGACAGATGGACAGATAGATACATAGATAGATTGATGGATAGATGGATGGATGCATGTACAGGATAGATAGATAGATAGATAGATAGATAGATAGATAGATAGATAGATAGATAGATAGATATAGTGTCCTAACCACTAGACCACCAACTATATATATATATAAGATCGATTTTCTCCTCAATATTCCATGTTGTGTAAGTGAATGTGTATCAAGCAAAACGAAAAGCAGAAAACAACAGAGTAGGCTTTCACACTGCTGAAAGTCTAGAGGCCACTGTGAACTTTAAAAATGTTTCACCACTTTGGAATTGTCTCATTATTTTTTATTATTGTGGCATCAAATCGTCGGCACATAGCCATCTGCCAGCGGAGGAGGAGGAGGTGGAGAGGATCAGAGGTGTGAGCCTATGTAATCTCCTGCCCAGATTTAATCAAATCAAATGAGATTTCCTTTTCCGGCCGCCCTTCCCCTGCTGTTTATTTAGGGTTTTAATCTCAAACAGTCCTGAACCTCACGGCCGCTAAAGCTACTCGCAGCCGCAAGTGACTGTAAATGTGCTACAGTGGATATTAGGCCTAAAATAGTCAGACTCAAATTCCTCCAAATGGACTTACTACTTGTGGACTTCAAATCTACTTGTAAAACACACTGTACCATTAAAAGTAACTACAGTAATACCTCGCCTTACGTCGTTAATTGGTTACAGAACACGTGACTTAAAAATGACTCAAATACACCTCCTAAAAAGCCCTAAAGTAGCACCATCAGATATACATATAATTTTACATATATGCTTTTTTCTTTTAATATGTTAAAACAACATAATCCAAATGATTACTGTACTTATTTAATTAATAGTTGGCAAAATGTGTATGTTTAATATATTACACTGTGTAATCTATATCCCTACAGTAAAGTGATATTAAGACTTACTTAATCCTACGTAACAGGTGATGCACGCTGTAAATCTAACACATTTCACACTCTCCCTCGTGGTCGTACCTGATGTGACTGATGGTGAGGCTAGATGGAGGGATGAAGAAGTCCTCCACCCTGTCGAAGCGGTGGCCCACCGGCTGGGTGTGGATGGTGTGGTGGGCGACGTTGCCGCTGGCCTGGTTTATCACCTGATGTGCAACCAAAAAAACTAATGTTTAGCTACAAATCACATGCCATTTATCAGATGCTTTTATCCACAGTGACCTCCATTTCTTAATTACAAGGACAGTCTCAGGGGCCCAGTGGTGGCAGCAAAAATGCTGGCCTGCTCATAATTCAAAAACAAAATTATGATCATAAACATAAAAAAGGGTTTCAGCATCTTACATTGCTGGACCATCACCTCCCTCTCATGTGTATGTTTAGTGGAGTTGTTTAAATATCTAGTGATAGATGCATCTTTAATTAAAATGATCAATTACATAAATGTCCGGTATATGCTTTGCATGCCACGTTAAATCAGTCCTTGATAAAAATAATGCAAAAATCAATCAGCTGCACCTAATTCAATAAGGGTTAGCTTGATAGCATTGCTCGCATGGAAATATTTAAATTGCATCTGGTTGCTGAAATTTGGAGGAGTTGAAAGTTCTTGTAAGGTTACAAATTGTACAAATGGTCAACAATGACATTTATTCAAGCACCTTGATATGTAAAAGCAACTGAAGAATGCATATAAAACATGAAAACAGTTGGCAAGCCTGATGTGGGAAAACATGTCCAAACTTTTGTGAATGGCATAGCCATGATTTTCAAGCTTTATATCATCAATCTTTATATTGTAGAATATTGCAGTATCACTGGCCCTATGTAGAAAAACCATAAATCAGACTTAAAACCATCAAAAATAGCACTGCAACAATGTTTAGTCCATGCAAAAGATCTACGTACCTTACATATTTATTTTTGAATGTTGTAACTGCCAGTTTGAACCTTACAATACTAATGTCATATATTTGACACTTGATGTAATTGAGTGGTGCACTTGTCAGGGGTCTCATCTCAGTTTACTCTAATGTTGATGCCTCCACATCATGCCTCCACTGCTTACGGCTTTATTTGGGGCAGTAATTTAGAATGACGGCCCGCTGGGAGTTTGTTCTATGCAGATTCAATCATGTTACATCAGGGGCGGATGGCCCGAAAATGTCAGGAAAAATCATTAGGGGACCAGAGCAGGGGCGAAGTGGGCGGGGGATTGGGGATGTAGGCTTAGAGCAATTCAGCAAAACGTTCTAGCGCTTGGTGTTCAAGAGCAGTCTTTAATGAGATGTGATGTACACTCAAGTGCTGCTGAGAGACAGGTGCAGAAAGCTGGCAGCAGATCTGGGGATTATCACACTCCGAAAGATGATTTGTATCATTAAAAGTGAGAAGGGGAAGTGGAGGGATTTAATGTGCCACGTTGAGGAGCCACTCCAATACGACAGCAACTTTACCTGCAATGTTGGAAAGTTCTTCTCCAGATCTCCCCAGCTTAGAATCCAAACTTGGTCATGTGATTTGTCGTAATGGAGCTTGACTGGGACCCGGTCCGTGTTTACTGTCTAAAAGAAAAAATATATCAGTAAATAAATTGACCGAATTGACTTTTGGGTTATCCTGAGTTTTTGCAACTTCTAACTGTAAATTCGTAGACATTTTTAGCAGGATTCCATAACCAGTGATCTACTGATCTCAAAACGCATATTTAAATGAAGATTTATTTTAAAATGACTTCCGTTAGAATACTATAAAAGTAAATATATCTCAAGTAAAATGAACAGAATTGTTTGAAAGATAAGACAGCTGAAAGCGGAGAGGAAATTGAAGACAAACGCTGAAGTGGCTAATTTTCTACTGAACAGGTAAGATTTAGCCAACTTTTATCACCCCTAGACGTAGGAATGAATATTTCAAATATTTTCACCAGTTGAATAACGTTATTGATGTTGGATCATAGACTGAAGCCCATGTGCATGTGGGTCATCGAACCGACTGAAGTGCTGAGAAAAAAACAATGGTGACTTGTGAGGCTAACTTTAGCATCGTGTTACGCTGAGACAGTGTGGTAACCGGGCAAACATAAGCACGCTAATTGTGGCAATACCAAATGTAACATTAGACTCTAGATTGACCAAATATGAGTCGGTCTATCTGGCAACCTCGATTCTGGGGAGAGGAAACAATACGCTACAGTATTTTGAATTTGACTGCAGTACCAGTTTTGGCCACAATCTTACTTATAGCTCCTCTGAATGTAGTTCTATTTCAAATATGAAATGTAATAGACCACTGGTCCATAATTCCTTTTAAATGCACAGCTCTCAGCTACATAAAATGAGATACAGAATATCTTTATTCCTCTTATTGTCTCACTCTCCACACTTTCTATGCATCTGGGATCCTGCTAATGCACTCCGACTTGACAGAAAAGAAGCATCTTGTCTCTAAAAGGAACAGATGGAAGTTGTTTTTTTTCTTTATGAATTCAATGTTCGTTTACGGGCCGTATTTAGTGATGGAGCTCTGACAGTAAGAATTGCTCAGCTACTCTGGGATAATTGCACTCACTCTGCAGCCATTTCCAGTCGAGTGCTGGTGGATCTTCTTCACTGGGTGACAAATGACTCAAATGGGACTGAAAGGGACTTTATTCTGCGAACTTGCAAACACAGGCACACACTGATAAGATAAAAAAAATGTTTGTGTTCACAACCAGCATTGTAAAATGCATTTTGCCTTGTTTTTTTTTTTTTTTTCACAGTGGCTTGTGCTGCTCTCAAGTTATGGCGAATCAGATTACAAGTTTATTTATGAAGCTTGAGTAGCTTATTTATGCAGCAGATCTATTTAAGCACTTGACATACACTATATTGCAAAATCATTGAATTCAGGTGTTCCAATGAGGGTTGTTTTTCAGGGGTTGGGCTTTGGCCCCTTAGTTCCAGTGAAAGGAACTCTTAATGCTTCAGCACACCATGAGATTTTGGACAATTTTGTGCTCCCAATTTTGTGGACTAAGCAAGCTCCATAAAGACATGGATGAAGGAGTTTGGTGTGGAGGAACTTGACTGGCCTGCACAGAGCTCTGACCTTAACCCCATACAACACCTTTGGGATGAATTAGAGTGGAGACTGTGAGCCAGGCCTTCTCATCCAACATCAGTGACTGACCTCACAAAGAATGGCCAAAAATTCCCAGAAGAGATGAAGCTGTTATAGCGAGAAAGGGTGGACCATCTCCATATTGCGTAAAGGCAGGTGTTCCAGTACATTTGCCAAAAAAGTGTAATTTCACTGGAAAGTGTACGCCTATTCAACTAGATCCCACATACAGTAGATCTGAAGTCTGCAGGTTTTGAGCTACCTCAGCGCCTGATTTTATTAATCAGAAATATATTTTGCATGAAAAGGACCAATTATTAGCAAATGAGTTTACATTGGAATGCAATAAAAATCTACAGAGATTGGATATAATCAACCTGCTGTCACAGTTCCACTCACACAGGGAAGTCGAACGCAAATGCAGGAGTTCATAACGAAGTGATTTATTCACCAAAACATAGTCCAAAAAACACAGCATACGGCAACAGACGAAAACAGACAGCGCAGCCAAGCCAAACCGAGTCATGCCTGGCAATGTAGCTTGCCGGTTAGCCTGCATGTAGCCTAGTGGCTAACCCCAGATGTAGCGCAGCGGTTAGCCTCGGACGGCGTCGGCTGGCCTCTTAGACAGTGCACACACGAAGAGTGGTGAGTGTGAGGGGGCGGAACGACAAAACACGACTGACAAAACCGAACTTATATACACAGACAGAAACAAGGGGCAGAGCTAAAACACCGGTGAAAGTAATAAATAGTGATGGGCTATCTGAAGCCGAGGCTCCGAAGCGCGTATCGAGTATAAGGGAGTGTGGCAGACGAAGCCCCGCTTCGAGGCGTGTATCATTTGGCAGAAAACCACGTGACCGATGACAAACGAAGCCTCGGTTCATTACGTCAGCGTTTCATCCCAAGTGTCGCCTCCTGTATAAATGGGGGTGAATCTCGCCGGCGCTTCGTGGGTTGTTTTGTTGGAGATTGTATGAGCGAGCACTGATTGTAGAGGCAATATTCACATACACACTTTTTCTTTTCTTTACTTGTCTGTATACCAAATGGAACCAGCACACATAAAAAATATTCACCTATGTGGGAACATTTTGCAATGGTTCCTCCCAATAAGGCATGTAGCTGTAAATTGTTATTGTAACTTTTATTTCTTAGAACAAAATTTTCCTCAACAAAAATCAATAAAGGTTCCCCTGAATGTCACACTTAAGCACTGAACAAAAACACAAATGTTACCCTCTTTATGTTTAGTTATACCTTTTTGTGTGGACACATTTATTGTTTTGACTCAAAATAATAGAGAGAGAGAGAGAGAGGGAGAGAGAGAGAATGAATGAATGAAAAGATACCAAATAAATGCACATATACAAACTTATTACATAATCACATATTATAAAATGGAAAACTGTGCAAACTACGTGCACATAACAATGCAAAGTGGCATAACACGAGTGTTACGTGGTTTTCTACACGATACACAACTCGAAGCGTGGCTTCGTCTGGCACGCCCCCTCACACTCTATACGCGCTTCGGAGCCTCATTTGTCCATCATTAACTAATACTACTACTTAATTATACAAATTGCAAATGTGGAATAAAATATAAGTCGCATAAAAAATAAACAAAAGAAATTCTGTCCGATACTCACTCATACACTGTCCAACAAAACAACCCACGACGCGCCGGCGGGATTCACCCCCATCTATACAGGAAGCGACACATGGGATGAAACGCTGACGTAATGAACTGAGGCTTTGTTTGTTATCGGTCACGTGGTTTTCTGCTTAAACGATACACGCCTCAAAGCGGGGCTTCGTCTGCCACGCCCCCTTATACTTGATACGCGCTTCGGAGCTTCATGTGCCCATTACTAGTAATAAACCTAAACACAGGAAGTGGGGCCAAGACGAGACAGACACAAAAACAAAAGAAACCAAATGGACATAGCACCACCTCCTGAAACCTGCCCTGATATACTTAACTGTGCAAAGGTTTTGAGACACCTCTGATTTCATTATAAGAAATATAAGACAAAATAATTACAGTGATTTATGTGCAAACATATTTGTATATTTAGAAGCAAAATATGAAGAAATGAGTGAGTGATTATTTGTCATTGTGAACACACCATAGCACAGCGCACAGTTCACCACAACGAAATGAGACCTCTGCATTTGACCCATCCATGAGGGAGCAGTGGGCAGCTAGCAAGCGCCTGGGGAGCAGTGCTTGGGGATGGTACCTTGCTCATGAGTACCTCAGTGGTCTCAGCCCTGGCCCTGGAGTCGAACCTGCAACCTTCTGATCACGGGGCGAACACTCTACCGTTACACCACCAACTGCCCCTGGAGTGAGTGGTGACTAAAGATTTTTACAGAGTACCTGCATAGCATTAACAGAAGTAACAGCAGTTTAAAAGTGCCCCAATCAATTTTTCACTAACTCGAAATCAAAAATCAATTAAAAAGCTGTTGAAACTAATTAATTTGGTAAAAAAATCAGTGCCTAAAAATCTAAATATGTCCATTTTAAATGGTGTCCACTGGGTGGCATTCTAATAAATATACATTATTTATACAAATATACATTGTTTATAATTCCAAGATTTTTCATTCACATTATCAGACCACCTGTTATTAGACCACTTGCCTTTTATTGGCACGTGTCAAGAATCTAGAAAATCAAGTTCTATAATCAAGTCATGCATTTGACTTCTCACACATGGACAAGCAGTCTTGAACAGCACTAGCTCCAACACTCTTCCCATTACAAATGCATAAGATATCCCAAGAGCCATCTCAAGTGACTCAAGAACTATGAAAATCTGCAAAAGGTTGAGGTTAGAGTTGGTGAATGAGAGGTTGCCGTATTCCCCGTGACGGGGTTCGCATAAATTCCAGTGTTATCGCTGCTCTCTCATTACTATTCCTTTCGAATTTCGCTTGAGATCAGGTCCAGTACCCACTTCTTGTGTGGGAGGATGAGAGTCGATGCAAACTTGAGCCTCCATGCATGCAGTCATCTGGGAGAACAGATGTGAGCATTGTGTCTCAGTTCCGCTACATCGTTCCTCTCCGTTGGAGGATTAGAGTGACGCTGAAGAAGACTCTACACAACGACTTAAACAGTTACTCTCAAATCCGGCCAGGCAAAGCTGCTGCTACTTGGAGATGTGCCTAGCCTGCTAAAAACTATGCCAACATAGATTTTAATATGGTTGATGATGGCAGTTTGCTGGTTTGAGGATGTTCCAAGACACAACTTGAGATGGTGTGTGAAACTGGTTTAAGCAGCAAAACCAATAGAATGAATCTCTTTTTATCTTGGTACTTTTAACAGGATTTAACTCTTGATATTGTAACAACTTAGTAAGCCAAGATGCAAATTTACAAAGAAAAAAGTAGCACTCAGTCAGTCTACGTGAAATGAATAGTCTTTCTTTGTATCAGGCAAAAACTTGGGGCACCTCCCCATCTCTCCATCTCTGTTGGATCAGGTGGCTAATTAGCACTTGCTAATCTGGGATAATGAAGCCAGATCTCCAGGTGACCAAATAACGAGCTTGCAACTCCAACAAGAGGCATCCTGCCTGCCCCTGGGGATGCCTGGCTGGGGAAAGAGATGCCCGCTGGCACCAGTCAGGGCGTTGGCTGGGAGCGACAACCAGATTTATCCACCTGCCACATCTGTCAGCTGCCTGCCAGCTTCCTTCCAGCCACTTCAGTTGCAAACACCCTGGCACTGCCCTACAGCCAACTCATCTCCGTTGCAGCAGTCCTGATTGACATTCTGGAGCTGACCTTGTGCTTTTGGGGGCCATAAATCAAACACATTGACAGGGTAACTCCACCCCTTTCACTTTATTCAAACCCCTCCCCTTTCTTTCGATTGTGTAATGTGAATGAGTTGTCTGACGTGACGCCCTACTGGGTTTTTATCTGAAAAGGAAAGTTTCCTAAGTTTTCAAAATTCAGGAAACACTTTACTTGAGTTCAAAGTCTTTCCTGTTTTGTGCTAGCATCATATAGATTAAAAGCCGAGCAAATCTGAGTGCAGAGGGTAGACGACATTTCAACAACTCATGAAGAAATGCATGTCCTGTCGTTACACCAATGACCTTTCTATCATTATGGCATCCCGTGTCTAGGCAACATCACACTAAATTTAGCTGAGCACTAGGCAACAAACAGGAAACCAAAAGCATGGATACAAAGGGGCACACAAAAGTCAGAGCAGCTAGTAGATATTTTAAACCAGAACAAGCACGTCTAAGTGCCAAACAAGTACACAAAGAGTACAAAGACTAAAGTTTGCAGTCTACAAAACAAGTACTTGCTTCTGTTTTTAAGGACCAGAGAAAAGAAAAAAAATAAGAACAGTAGCTGTACAAGCTCACAGAGGAAACACTTGAGAGTCGGACCAGACAGTCAGACTATGTTTAATCTTAAAACGAAGAGTGTTTTAGATCTCAGTATCCCTATTCCAACATGACCTCTGAAAACAAAGATGGCTTTGAGTAAGAGCTGGACTCTGAAAAATAACAGCATGGTACACTGTCAAACCAACTATCACACACAGTTCATTCGAACAAGTCTCTCAGTTTGTCTGAGAGATGTGTTTGTCGCTCACAACAACAGTGAGAATAGGATTCAACAGAAAAGTCCCAGAGCCACTTATCAGATAGAATACAGACACGTTCCCCAATCCATGGGGCATGACATATTTACGAAAATGACCTTGCAGACATCATGTTACAATTTCTGACCTTCAAAATAGCGTGTTTATCCTGAAAATGTTCTCAGCGCACAAATAATACGAGTAAATGTAATTTTTGGTGCTGAAGGGCTACTTTTTAGAATCTTTAGCCAAACCTAAATGGATGAACCAAAATGGCCCAAGCTGTTAGTAGAGCTACTGATCATTGATTTGCTGCCTTACTTGAACAGCCTTCTGGGATTGGATGTCAACGATCAGTACTCTATTCAGCAGCGGCTGGGTGGCGTAGATGAATTTGTCCTTCACGTTCACGGCCGACGACCACACGCACTGCTGTTCATCTCTCCCCTCGATTTTTGGGCACACTTCCTCCTTGAAAAGAGACAGCAAAAATTAACACATCATGGAAATCGACCAGAGGTTTCATTGAATGTCACAGAGATAAATTCTTGTGAGAAATTAAGCTTAGAATGTTACTCCAGAGCGTGGTGCAGACTAGAGAAGATGTCTATGGACATGAAATGCCACCTTAAATAGTGATATGTTTGGTTTGGCAGGTCATAAATGAAATTTTTAGGAATGCATTCCAGCTACATAATTACACATAAAACATTTTTGCACAGACACCCAAGTGGAGGGAATGTCAACATCTTTACTGAAAGTTTCAAATTAAAAGGATTGCAAGAGGTGAAAGTTTCTTTATGCTTAACAGTGAAATGTCTTCGTGAGAAAGTAAAAATGAGTGATTATTTGTCATTGTGAACACACGACAGCATAGAACACAGTGCACCACAATGAAATATGACCTCTGCATTAAACCCATCCGTGAAGGAGCAGTGGGCAGCTGACATGGCTATTCCTCAGGCAGCAAACAGGAAACAAAAGGCATGAATTCTTAGGGACAGTAACTTGCTAATGATTTTTTACCCTTTACCCAATCCGGGATTTGATCATGGGGTTAACACTAAACCTTACGCTACTGGCTGCCCCAAGAACATGAACTAACATGACTGACAGTGGGCTTGTATACAATCTGGAAGTGTCTGAAACAGCATTGGGACAAATACAGAAGGCACATTAGGTGTAATATGTACCGTTAGCTTTTAAATGGATGTGATGCAATTGGGCAAGTTTCTGATGCTCTGTGTTGGTGATCATATAATCGGCGGTTTGAAATCCAAGAACTAAAGGCCAGACCTTGATCGTGACATTGATTTAAGCTTTAATTAAACACAAACAATAAGAAACTGTGCTGTTCTGTCAGGTGATTGATATTGTCTAATAATTGGGTTGTACTAAGCAGAAATGTGGCACTCTGAAGATGAATAAGCCTGCTACTTTTCAGCTGTGACTCCCTGCTATCCCTCAGGGATACAACTTATAAGGAGTTAAAACGATTGCTAAGAACACTGTGTGGCACAAATCAATACCATTTATCAAAGTTGCTCGTTCCCTCACTGCTTCTAAAAAAAAGTGATGTTGACCTGGCCAGAGACTAACCCTGTTGCCACTGGCGATGACCTCAACTTTGTTCTACCCCCTGATCGTCTTGTGAGTGTTCTCACCTCTTTAGCACAAAAGACTTCAACTTCAGAGCCCACAACTTGCTTGGCAACATGTAACCATTTGCATCGGCTGCCACTTCACCCACAATTATGCACCACCCACCTGAACATTCGCCCGCCACCTCAGAGCGCGATAATTGCTTTAAGGAGCCCGGACTTTTATCTTCGTATCGAGTTGAAATTTGCCACTGAACGAAGCCTTTGTTTCCAGCAACTGTAAAGCTGCACCTTGAGAGTTTAAGAACGTTTTTACCAGGAATGCTACAGGCATTCCTCTAATCTCATAATGAACATGCAGAAAGAAAGGGTTTAAAACTGTATGGCTTGAGTTTGGTGCTAATGCTTTAACTGTCCTTGTCCTGATTATCACATTTCTGATAACTGGAAGTGTTCATCACTATCATTCCTCATGCAACACCAACTATATTCAGAACACATGATGGTATAAAGTTAGATGTGCCTCAATGCATGAAGTAATCATCTTATTCTGCTTCTGAATCTTGAATCTTAAATAATAAAGAATGTTTCAGATTTACCATCATTTATCAAATAATAACTGCAGCATATAAGGCATCTACATAATATATTCATAAGATACAGATCAGAGCTATTTTCCATATTCAGGGACAACATTTTTCCATATTTTGAACGTCCATCACATCCAGGTTTCGGGCTATTAAAAATATGATTAAAAAACATTGCATAAGGGACGCTTTGTTAATGCACATCTATTTGCCCATTAGACAAAATGAGTCATGGTGCATAAGCAGAGACGTTTCTTCCCCAGATGCTCTTCATGTCGAGCCTCACCATTAAGGCCCTGACGTGTGACTGATGTTCTAATAAAGACTTGGAGCCTCTCGGGAGGCCAAGAAAATATGCGCTTGGAGTTTGGTATGGGGCGAGCTAATGCTCATCAACAGGCTGAGCTCTGTTCACAGCCATATATACTGTAAAGAACAAGTACCTCACACTTATTATAAGTAGAATTATGTTAGCAATGATTTTGTACCTTTTAAAGTTTAATAGCTGTTCACATTCACTCTTTAATGACCGTCTCTTTACTTTACAGTGTACTTTTTTTTACCCATGCACCTTTAGGCACAGAACCCATGTGCCTATTTCTCTGTGTGTAAAAGCAGAATGGGAAGACAGAAACGGTGGCAGTGTCCGCCTTCCGTGTTTAGAGGGAGCTCGGAGCTAATTAGAGGACGAGTTGAAATATCGGTGGTGACAGGAGGAGAGATCACGTCAGCGCTACGTGTGTAAACTAGAGGACGAGGGCGGAATCGAAGTGCCGAGTCTGGGCTCCTGACAGACTGACAGTCTCTCTACATGACTCGACACGACTCGACATGAATATACATGAGCCCCGATCACTACTACCAGACTGTACATGACTTCATAAATCTGCATGAGCCTACACGGCTACAGACGGGTACCAATAACTCTGCATGAATCTTTATTGGGGAAATCTTGATTTTGTCAGGTTTATAGTGCAGATAGTTTGAAATGAGTGTCCTTCTAAAATTAGTGACACTACTAACTTGACAGCTTTAAGCAGAGCTATTTTTACAATGCTGTAGCTTTTCCAGGAACTAAATATAGTTTTTACAAACGATCAAAGTTGATTGTTGGCACAAATAGTGGTTTCCTCAATCAGCTGAAAATTTTAGGCCAGTGTCACTATAGCAAACACTGTGGGAGGAGATAGTCACAAAAAGCCAGAAGAAGGAATAAGTGAAAGTAAGTGATTATTTGTGACTCCAGTGTGACTCGGCGAAACCCGTTGCTTGTTGCAATGGAGGTTTCCGAGAAAAACGAGCGTTTATGTTGCATGGGGTAAAATTTTGGATTTTTTGTTTTTAGTGTTTCGAAACAGTGGAAGGTCTATACTGTACTGTTGTGAATAAATTTGGCTGAAAAACATATCCTTTTCCATCCTAAAAACGTGACTTTCTTGAGGTGAGGAATTCAATTCCAGCAGAATGTTAAAAGTTTCTGTTTTGACCGCTCTACTCCAATATTTACGGTAAATCCACTGGTTGACTAGCGTGAAGATATTTCTCCAGAATCCATCTTGGTCTCCCGAGTTCAGTTAACCTAACGCAGGTAGGCTATCCGTGTGGCTGTGAATGCAGCATAGGCTACCGTAAATGCAAACGTAGCCGCGACCGCACCAAGCGTCTGTGAGTGCTACGGCGATAGTCAATTTCAAAGGCAGATTTCTCCGTTTTTCACTTGGTGTGACAGGAGAAACCTGACTCCTTTGAATGTTGATATCTCAGTCATATGTCTTCCGATTCATTTGATATAGGTATTGTTTAGTTTAGGTTGATTTATGCCCTTTCATGAAAGCATAATACCTTAATTTTGAAAATTTGCGACAAGCAACTGGTTTTGCCGTGGAGGGTCACATTTGTCATTGTGAACACACCACAGCGCACCACAAAGAAATGTGATCTCTGTATTTGATGAATCTGTGAAGGAGCAGTGGGAAGCTGCCATGGGACAGTACCTTGCTCATGAGTACCTCAGTGGTACCTTTATTGCTCCGGGATTCGAACTGGAGATGTTCCAATCACTGCAAACATTTTTCCTCCTGACAATGTTCACTTTTACCAATCAAATGTACAATTATAATCCCAATCCTCCCAGGTCCAACACCTAGCTTTTAAAGGGAACGAGACATGGCATTTGGATTGGTTTATTGCATGTACGGCCCCAAACACACCCTAATTACCCTGGGGCAGTTGGTAGCGTAACAGTTAGGGAGGTCGCCCTGTGATTGGATGGTCACTGGTTCTAGTCCCAGACCGGTAAAGGTACCACGGAGGTACTTGTGAGAAAGGTACCATCTCAAAGTGATAATAGAGTTGCCCACTGCTCTTTCACAGATGGGTCAAATGCAGAGGTCACATTTGGTTGTGGTGCACTATGTGCAGTGCTGTGTTTACAATGACAAATAATTACTCAATTTATTAAGGCTATATTAACTACAATAGTTGTGTACAACACCACACAAATATTTTGTCACTTATAAACTAGCAAAATCTGATTACTAATTACAATTCTAGATTACAATTAAATGCAACTGAAATGTGTAGAGGGTTTAAAAAAGAGTCGTTCTGCTGTCCTCAAGTCCCATAATAGACCACTTTTTGATCCCAGAAACGTTCTTGACTTGATAATTAAGGGCTTATTGACCCCTGCTATGCCTAATACATGATGCCCAAAAGAGGATTGTGTTGGTATAGGTGATTTATTTATGTTTCCTCATTAATGAGACCCCCACCTGCAGGCCAAGCAGCTTCTCGCTGGGTTTAATGTGTCTCTGGATCTCACAGGCCACGGGCTGGATGACTTTGATGCCGTCCTCGTAAAAAACGTAGAACATGTTTCCAATCCCCAGACCTGGAGAAGAATAAAGAGTCGTCCAAGGTTGGCTTTTATTATTTAACACTTCCTGAAACTGTCTATTTAAATAAAAAATATTCATACATTCAATATACATTCACTGTGAGTTCAAATAAAGTACCTCTGTAATTTTGCCCATAACGTAAATAATAATAAATAATTTCTTATGTTTTCTGAATTAAATTTACAACAAAGTGATTATGATATTGCCCACTACAGCTTAGACATGTAGCTACACTATCTTCTAAAATGGCATTTAATCAGAACTGCTTAATTCCTATCAGGGTCGCTGAAGGCTGGAGCCTGGAGCCTATGCTGGGACTTTGGGCATGAGGTGGGCACCAACGCTAGGGTGGGCGCCAAAACACCGGAGGTCACACACATTCATATTCATACCTAAGGGGTCAGTTTGGACTCTGGGAGGGATCCAGAGGACGCAAACTCCAAACAGATAAACCAAATTGGCCAACATTTCTCAAAATTTTGGACAAAGGCACAGAGCTCCCTTTTTTGACTTGCTATGTACAAACACAAACTGTACGTGGCACCAGATAGTTTGTAGTTTCTGGACACCAAAATGTTGGAGCTATAGGGTAAGGGTTTCTAATTAAGTGGCCAATGTGTGTTGAACTGAATACACAAGTATGAGATAAAAAGAAGATGAACAATACTCACCTTCCTCCCTCCACAGAATGTTGGCTACTGCAAGAGAGCAGAGAGAGAAAAATGAATCATATTATCTGTCCTTCCACCCCCCAAATTTTGCATGATGTTATTCTCCGATGCAAACTCTACGATCGTCATATTTCATCCATGCACACTGTTTATCGACATGTCCAAGGTCACCTGTACATTACAAATCAATATTGTTTCATGATGTTCCTTTTTAATTTGACAGAGTGCTGCGCTTTCTCATCGACGTCGGGTTAAATATGGTTTGAAAATGAAAGATGTGCCTTACAGGGATGTTGGCCCAAATGAATGAAAAATGAATAAAAATCAATGGGAGCTTTTAGGCACTAGTGCACACACACACACACACACACACAAAAGTACAAGTACAAATTTCTACCTTTGTAAGGAACTTCCGCTGACCCCCATATTCCTATATCTAAATATCCTATATCTAACCCTGACTGCAGTAACTGCAGTAACCAAAAACAAATCTTTTACCTCATTTAGTTTTTTATTCAATAAAGTAAACCCTGGAAGCCACAGAAAATGACAAATCTCTGATTTTCCACCTTTACTGAGCAGTTAGGTCCTCATTACTTTCTGAAAACCTAAAAATTAACACACACACACACACACCATACGTGTCGGATAAATTAACATTTTAACATGGTCATTTGTGCACTGCAATCGGCATAAAAAGCAATATCCCTCACATTTAAAATCAATAACTGAAATTGCAAATCATTTAAAACCAATAAAACTGTCCTGCAGCTATCAGCTGTCTACCAAGTGTGACCTTAAACGCACCGCCCAATTAAGCCCAAGATCGTTCTGCGATCACCTCCGCCCAGGATTAACGAGCTTTTTTTAGAGCAAAGCCCTTCCATAAAGGAGAAATATCATGCCACGGCTCCAACTTTTAAAGCTCCATCACCAGAAGTGGAGTCGTTTTCGCGCATAATCGAAGACGACAGATGTTGGCCGCGTTATTTATGGCCGGCATTTGTTGGGGCAGCAATTTCTTGATGAATACGCCTCATTATCAAAAAATTGTCCGCAACATTAACGGCAATAATGGCCAGAATCTTTGTGTCTTTCTTTGCCATGGTGTATGCTTCCAAAGATTTGACCTCGAAATGTTTCCGAGTTCGCCTAGTTTAATTTCAGTCTCCCAGCAAAGCCATCTCCCATAGTTTAATTCTGATTGTAATCTTATTCCTTTTCTCTCCATCTTTCTCTTTGTCTCTCCCTCCTCTCTATAGTGTTGTGTACCCAGAAAATATACTTTGAGTTTAAAAAGTCAATAGTCCAGAGCGGTAGCAGAATGAATACAACATATATTTCTTAATTTTGGGAGCAGTCCTCCTGAAGCAACTTTGGGGTATGAGTCTTGCTCAGGAGCCCAATGGTGGAATCCAAAAAATCAGAGAAATTTTAAATCCAAAAAGGGAATCATTTTAGTGGTAGGGTGTTCGACCAGGAAGTTGCAGGATAGCAGCATTGACCAGACTGTGTCACGATGTCAGGGTAACCCTTTGTGAGTGATTATTTGTCACTGTGAACACAGCACAGCAACACAGCACCACTCTGCGTTTGACCCATCCATGAAGGAGATGTGGCAGCTAAATGGGCAAGTGGAATAAGATTCCACCAGTGTCTTATCAGTTCATCTTAGGAAAATGTCTAATAAAAGATTTCCAAAAGTAGGAGTTCAGAAAATCGCCAGTGGAGTTGATTTGCTGTCTTACGCGTCCAAAAAAAGTGCATTCCTTTGCCACACATTTCTGCATACCTTACCTTCGAGCGCAAGACGGGAAGATCAGAGATACTAGAAGCAAGAAAGGGATGTGGAAGTGGAAGGGTGGGGAAACGGGGCGAGTGACCGGCCAAGAGGGAACGTTTAAAAAGATGAGATCAGTGCAGGCCCAGTCTTCTCCAATAACACAAAGTATTGATGCTATTCATCACCGGGTGGGGAGATTGGGAGAGTTCTGCTCATATACACGCCTCATATATCACTGAGTCGCTCGCTCGGCTTGGGAGGCAACAACAATGACGGCGATTTTGTCCAAGGTTTTGTTACCGGGTTCAGCCGGGCCGCCGAGTCGTGGTATTGTTTAAACAAACTACATCGATATTTTAAACCAAGGCACCTTTTTTGGGGGGGAAGGTTTTAGCACTTTCAATGCTTTCCTAAATCCCCAAATTAATTGCAAGACATTATATATTTAATATCCCGACATAAGTGCTGTGTAAATGATGACCCCTTTTTGATCAGTTCCATCATTTTGTAAATTGTATCAAAAGTCCAAACGGCAGCATGTCGAGATGCGTTACCGTGGTGAGTCAGGTAGAGTCTAAATCTAATTAGCTCTGCAAAACTAATGGGAAAGCCATCATGAAAAGTGCCTCAGGGCTGTGTTCCTGTTGTTATCTTTTCACTCAGAATCCCTTTTTTTGTCTAATTTTTTGTCTATTTTCAGCCAGTTTTCACCCCTGAAGTCCAAACTGAACGTTGAATACCATTCTCCATCACATATGGAGAGGGAACGTTTAAATAGATGAGATCAGTGCAGGCCCAGTCTTCTTCAATAACATGTATTGCCTTGATATCACTTGATAAAAGTGTGTTCTTTTTGGTTCGCTAAGATTGGTAGACTTGATAGACGAAGCTATTAAAAATCAAGTTATGATGTTTGGTGAAGTTTGTGTTCTGAGTTATTAAGTCATTGTTGGTTAACGATAAACTTTTAGGTTCCCAAAATCATAAAGCTGTTTTTTTCTGATGTGGTAGAGTTCCGAATGTGAAAAGATTTCACGCTTGAACCGGTCGTAATTACACAGTGAGTGCATCTAGAGAAAATCTCAATTTTTCTCTCTCTATCTCTTTTTATAGATGTCAAACCGTTTGAGTGGCGTGCAATTTGCTTTGAGTCGCATTCTCCTGGCACAAGGCCGGGCATCCACATTCCAAAAAGTTTTTAGCCCAAAGACGACACCCAAACCACAACTGGGTGCTGAGAAAGTTTGAGGAGGAAAAACTCTTTTCAAAAGTGCCTATAATTGCAGGCGAAAAGCATCGAGAGGAAAGTCGGGGTCTGGTGTCGGCGGCGGCGGCACTCTGACAGGCAAACAGGGCTGCTGAGGGTAAATAATGGTCTTTTATTGCTTGCTGTGACAGACATGTGACTTAACAAATAAAAGCTGCACATAAACAAAACAAACAAGCAAAAAAGAAGTCAAGAGCTTCCAGCAGCTTTCTGCCCTTCTATCTATCTATCTATCTATCTATCTATCTATATCTATATATATATCTATATATATATATATATATATATATATATATATTCATATATATATTTATATATATATATATATATACATACATACACACTGCCTCCAAAGTTTGGAAACGCCTCTGGCGAAGTGGGGTTGTGGACAGTATTGCCATGAATCCTTTTTCATTTGTGATAATGTTGCACTGATAAGGAACAACACAAACTACCAAAACATATTTTATTACATAAACAGTTTATTAAACAGTTTATACACAGAAAATACTTACATTTTGATTCATCAAAATATCCAATTATTACAGCTATTACAGCTCTGCATAATCTGGGCATCCCGAGCTGTCAGTTTATTCAAACATTGACTTGATATATTATTCCAAGTCACTATGATTGCCCAAAGATGATTCCACACACTGGTTGACACTCTACGGATATCACGGTCCAGTTCCTCCCACAGTAGCTCAGTTGGATTGAGCTACGTTATTATGTAATCTAAATAAAAATGATTATTGCTGGTATCCAAAAATAATGTCAAGTTACTTTAATGTATTTGCACCAAAAATGATGAGGATTTATGCTGATATCGTCCAAAACCCCACTTTGCCAGGGCGCTCTAAACTTTTTGGAGGGCGGTATATATATATATATATATTATATATATATATATGTTTCTTGAACCCACTCAAATCAATAACGGTCTGCGAGCGTTCTTTCTATTTTTCGGTTCTTTCTGCATAGCCGTTGAAATTTAGCCTCGATGCAAGACATTTTTTCTCTGATCCTACACAACCTGCCAGTCCTTCCTTATTCTTAAAAAAATAACCTCTGATGCTGTCTGCAAACTTCTCCACTGAGTTACTGGGGCCCTGAATTCGCCGGGCCGAGGGTATGAGGGTATGACAGCATGCAACGGCAAATTACTGCGCGCGGGGAGATTTTCCTGACAGCAAATCTGCAGCGACGGCGACCATCCGGACAGCCAGAACCAGCTACACAACAATCCTCCGGATTGGGACTGCGAGAGCTTGACAAATGACTGGCTAGTTTAGGAATTTTCCACTAGACCAGAGCAGCCGCAGTGTCAGGGAAGAATTGGAAATGTGCCCTCGAGGGCTGGTTTTTATTCTACCAATGCCTGGTTTTTATTTGCATCTCCTCATTTTCCCCTTGTTTTCCCTGCTCTCTCTCTCTCGCTCGCTCGCATCTCGCCTCACCTTGCCGTCTCATTATTCATCACCGAGAAAACAATTTTAAAAGAATGAGTCCACAATTTGTAAAAAAACCTTAATTTTTATTCTTAATAATATTTTATTGTAAATCTATTTATTTGGAGTAATTTTTAGCAATAGTACCCTTTATAATTAAGAGGTTTTTTTTTCCATGTCTTTGTAATGCCCCTTCCTTCCTCTCTCTCTTATAGTAACTGTTTCTATTCTTTCACTCTCTTTTTGTCTTCTCGTTTTCTCTTACTTAATAGTAAGAAAATAGTATATCTCTATTTCTTCTTTCTCTTTTTCTTCTTCTTCTTCTCTCATATACTAATCCCTCTCTCCTCCTCTTGAATATTTCTCTCTCTCTCTCTCTCTCTCTCTCCTTCCTCATATACTAACCCCATCTACTCTTCAGCTACAGTATATCAACTCTTTCTTTCTCTCTATGTTTCGGTCTGCCACTTCTCTCTTTCTCTTATAATAGCCTCTCTATCATTCTCCTCCTTCTTGGTCTTTTCTCATATGCTAAGCTCCTCTTCTGCTATATGACATCCCTCGCTTTTTTTTTCACCTCTCTTCCTCTCTCTCTCTCTCTCTCTCTCTCTCTCTCTGTCTCTCAACTTTAGAGCGTGTTATTCCGCTCTGAGCGTTTTGAATAAGCCGTGTGTTTTTCTCGCTGTCTTGGAGGGCCGGAGTTGTGAACTTGGCGCCGGTGACGTTCCCGCTCTTCTTCTGAACAGACGAGCGCAATCACTGGCGAGATGTACACATTATTTCAATCATGCTGAAGTACCTTTGCTGATTTTTTTTTGGTAATGCTTCCGAGACGAGATTATTTTTCATGTCTAGATCAGAGCAGGAGAGAGGCTTCAAAAAGCGACGAGGCGCTGCTTTACTCTTGCATTAAATTGAGCTGTTTACCAGATACTTTTCCTCAGACGAGCATCCGAGATGTACTTGTAGCAAAGATTAAAGTTGGAAGAATAAAGAGGCGAGAACGTTGCACAAGCCAACGCGACAACTCGTTTTATCTTTATCATCGACAAATGCGATATTGTGATTTTTTGTAGTGGAATAACTTCAAGACCGATGCGCCTCATTCACCAATATTATTTGTCTAAAATTTGCTCATGCGAAAGTTTGAACATTATAAAGTATAATATCATACAACTTTAGAGATGAAGAAAACTCAATAAGCAAATGTTTTGCAAAAACATGCATGAGATAAAATGTGTGTAGGATCTCTCTTCACTATTTGTAGTTTCTGTTTTCTTATCTAAGAAGAAATCTCAAATAAGAAAACATTCGTGAAAAAACAAATCCAAAAGTGGATTTTACTGACAAATTTCTTCAAATTTCATCTTTTTTCAGACCAAGACACGTGTTGTTTAATAATTTGAAAACGGACACACTGTAAGAATCACAAGACCTTGAACTTAACGGACATTATATTTATTCCTCTGCATGTGAAATTATTTGAGAGTAATTCTGTGCAAAAAACTGAAATAATTGTGTAAATACGCATAAATAACATTATTCGAGATGTAAACACACACAGTGACTCAAAAAAATGTCATTCTCTTCCAGACAGCTCAAAAGCAGCTAATTTTATAAGTCAAATTGGCTCAAAATCACCCAAAACTTTAATATTTTTTTCACTTTCAATTAATAAGAAATAATATATATTATATTTTCCCCATTTTGTAATGTTAGTGCGTAATCAAAAGGAAAAATAAATACAGCAAAATGTGTAATTTATCAACTAATTTTATTCTATATTCTCATGGACACCAAACAGATAAAGTATTGTTTCTGTATGGCATTAACCTTATTTTTCGTTACAGTACGAAGCCATAGAATGTCTCTGCATAATAACAACTCTGCAATCCAATAAAACAGACACTGTTCTTACTATTTCTAGTCAGAAATTAGCTGATTTCAAGATAGTGTCAGCATTTACACATCAAACCATGACACCTCTCAGTAGTGCAGGACGTCCTGAACACAACATAAAGCATGTATGACTAACTTCTACGCACATTATAATAAGCCTAAAAACAAGGGTATAAAAAACAGTCCAAATAATATTACAGTAGGTCTGTAAAGGCTACAAATAATTGGTGAATATTTTCTGATGATTCCTGATAGAATTCATCTCCTTATTTCACCTTTTCTGCATGTGACCCTTCTTCTCTCAGCAACTGAAATTTCCTCAATTTACCTTATTTATAAAGAACGAAAAACATTTAAACAGCATAATATTATGCGCTAGCTGCGGTGTGTTGGCGCCGGCCCAGGGTTGGTCCCCACCTTGCACCCGTAGTTCCCGGGAAAGGGTCCGGTCCCTCCACAAGCCAAGCACAACCGTTAGAATTGTAGGAGTTTTGCACAAATTGACATGCAGTAAAATTTGCATCAAAAATAAGAAAATGCTGGCAAATGTCAGAATAAGTGGATTTTAAGAACAAATTTCCTCTCAACAAAAGTTGGGAGAAAAATCTCAATGTTTGCATTCTGGCTTTTGAAGCAACACTTTAGTGATCTATTTAAATACTTGCTTTGAGATGAAACGGACGTCCCCAAGAAGTGCGATGCGACTCTGTGCTTAAACTTTTACATATTTAATGTTTGTTTTAATTAATCTAAACTTTGTTGGCAGGGATGCATAGTTAATGTGGTACTGAATTAGTACCAACTTATTTAAATGCAATTTTGCATATGCAATCTCTGTTTATTGGCATCCACTAAGCCCCAGTAGCATAAGTGAATTTCATTTGGACTGAATAAAACATGTTAATATTTGGAGCTGAGTTCTATCTTAATTGCTGTTGATGCAGGAATATGAGAGTCAGAGCGTCATGCTCAAGGCTGATCGGCGAGATTTAAAATTCTCAGCGTCGAGGTTGTCTCAGCGCGAGCGTGGAGTAAGTGATGAAAATGTGTTTGATTGTTCCAGGTTGGGCCAGCACATTGCTGTGTATTATCCCGGGTTTATGAGCTCGACCCTGCTGTTAAAAGGAGTAACGTGTGGGTAAATCTTTACTGACAGGGTTGGATCTCGTTTCTCATCTTTATTTATGGTTAAACCTGGAAATTCAACCGGTCTTCTCTTATAGTCGCACGGCTAACAGTCATTTCAGGTGATTAAAGGTGGACTACAAGTCTATTAACCTTTACACTGCTGAGAGAATTTGAGGTGTTTTTCTCTGCCTTTGTTTTTAGTGTTATTATAGTGTGTGTAGAAGTTAGTCATACATGCTATATGTTGTTGTCTTCAGAACGTACTGCACTACTGAGATGTGTCATAGTTTGATGTGTAAATGCTGCCACTATCTTGAAATCAGCTAATTTCTGATGAAAACTGACTTGTATATAGTATAAAAGGGCTTAAACAGCATATATAAGTAAGAACAGTAAGATATAGCAAGAATAGTGTTTGTTTTGTTGGCTTGCAGAGTTTTTATTAGGCAAAGACATTCTATGGCTCATACTGTTCCGAAAAACAGTAAAAACCTGGAAGTCTGCGTCCGTTTTCTCTCACCTTTACCCTTGTGCTTTGTGGATCTCGCTGGAGTGTGCATTCACGTTCGAGTGGCGATTCATCCGCAAATGACAGAGAGACCGAAGTGATCAGGGATGCGTTTCCCAAAAGCATAGTTGCTAATGTATTGCTAATTACGTTAATACCACTATGTTAGTTGCTAATGTACACTTTGTTACTTGCTAATGTACACTATTTTAGTTGCTAATGTACGCTTTGTTACTTGCTAATGTTCACTATGTTAATTGCTAATGTACACTTTGTTACTTGCTAATGTACACTATGCTAGTTGCTAATGTTCACTATGTTAGTTGCTAATGTACACTATGTTACTTGCTAATGTACACTATGTTAATTGCTAATGTGCACTATGGTAGTTGCTAATGTGCACTATGTTAGTTGCTAATGTGCACTATGCTAATTGCTAATGTACATTTTGTTACTTGCTAATGTACACTATGTTAGTTGCTAATGTACACTATGCTAGTTGCTAATGTACACTACGTTAGTTGCTAATGTACACTACGTTAGTTGCTAATGTGCACTATGTTAGTTGCTAATGTACACTACGTTAGTTGCTAATGTACACTACGTTAGTTGCTAATGTACACTGTGTTAGTTGCTAATGTACACTATGTTAGTCGCTAATGTGCACTATGTTAGGTACTAATGTGCACTATGTTAGGTGTTAATATACGTTATGTTAGTTGCTAACGTTGTACCCCAGAGCGAGCTCGTTGTCAAGCTGTGTGGGCCGCAACTCATTGGAGTTTGGATCTGCTTTTGAGTGGTGTTTCTTCTACGAACTGCAGAGAGACCGAGCTAACCAGAGCGAGCCCATGCCTGAGTTTTTTGTGTGTTTTACGTTTGTGTTTAAATGCATTAAAGAGTGTAAGCGTGAACTATGAATCCAGCATCTGTGTCCTATGTTTCAAGGGTTACAATCCCGAACATTGCACAGTATCCATCTGGATATAGAATTAACTTTTTTGAGATTGTTGCGGCTTACATTGGCGGACCACACGTTGGCGTCTACGGGCGGAGCTTCACTTTAACGGTATAACCAGGACTCCGAGGCATGCAATGAAGCAGCTGGAGTGGGAGTTGTTTCTCGGAAGCCGAGATCAAAGTGCAGGGATTAGCAGACTCCAGATGAGTGGGCCAAGCTGCTGCTGCTTTATAAAAAAGGGTAAAAAAAAGCGCCTCTCCCTCATACATTATGCATGCAGGTGAAGCACCGGCCACATCCCAAACCGCTCGACCCATGTCAAATCCCGTCCTTCTATTTGTACGGGGCATCAGCAGGTTGCTCTCTGGCCCTCACCTCCACCTGAAATACAAGATCCTATCCCGCTGAACCCTGTCCAACCCTGTCCATGCCAGTCAGTCAGGGGCAACGGGGCAACCTTTGGTTTCGAGTCGAGCTACAAAGTCCACCTACATCCCTGAACGTCTCAAAGGATCAACATACCCTTTGATCTCCTCTTCGGATTGCGTGTTTTGAGTACAGAAAAATTCTGTGTATAAGAAGTCGGAGGCTAATAGCATCCCCAGCTAACCTGAGATGATGGTGGATCTGCTGACCATAATCATGGGAAACCGTAGTGCAAAATGTGGTTTTGTATCAACTTCAAATTAAAGACCCTCAGTGCATTTCTGGCAGATAATATATTATGAGATGCTTTGCAAGAAGTTGATTTTACCAACAGAACCTGTAATATAGGTGAATTTAAGTGTGAGATTATTTGTTATTGTGAACACAGCACAGCACATAGTGCACCACAACGAAATATGACCTTTGCATTTGACCGATCTGTGACAGAGCAGTGGGCAGCTGATGTGCAGCACCCGGGGAGCAGTGCTTGGAGATGGTACCTTGCTCATGAGTACCTCAATAGTACCTTTACCGATCCAAGACTCAAATCCGTAACCTTCTGAACACAGGGCCAACTTCCTAACCGTTACATTACCTTCTACCCCAAAAGACAGATGAATAGACAGATAGAGTTCCGGTAAGGTAAAGGTACCACTGAGGTACCCATGAGCAAAGTACTGTCCCCAGCACTGCTCCCAGAGAACTGCCATGGCAAGTTTCCCACAAAAAATCCTTTGCTCCCATTTTGTTCACGCACATTGAGCTGAATTTAAATGTATGAAATAATTCAACTAAAAGAATTGTTATTAATGATTGCTATTATTGATATTGGGTTGTTAAGTCAATGCACATATATTCATGTCTTTGTTGAAAGATCATAAAGCAAGTACTGATCATGTTTTTGTTCTTATATTATTGTTTATTCATTCATTCATTCTTTATCCGAACAGCCAAATCCTGATCGGGGACCGGAGCCCATCCCAGGAACTACAGGTGCAAGGCGGAGACCAACCCTGGGCATGCGCCCTTATATTATTGTGACTATCAAACAATAAAATTAACATAAACCAATTAACATTAAGTAATGACACAGTACCGATGGTGTTTGTTGTTTTGTGTGTGTGGTTGGTGTGAAGCGTCCTTGTAAAAGCAGGAAATCCTCGTCTTTAGCAGGTTGAGATGTGACCTGAAAGTGTCTGCTGGTTTGAAGTATGAGTGTGTTTGAAGTGTGTCTCTGGTTTCTCTTGGGAACACACAGTAAAGCCGCTCACTGCTGCCTTTCACCTGGCACACCACAAAGTTAAACTAGCTTTAGCATTAGTTCACTGTGACCTTCATGTTAAGAAAAAGTGTTTTTCCACTGCGGGGTACAGTACGGTGCTACGGTCCACACAGAAATGCCCTACAGCCGGCCCCGGAGTTCGCACGCAGGACCTTCTTGCTGTGAGGTGGCAGCACTTACCACTGTGCCACTCTGACTTGAACCAATGACATCATATGCAATGCCAATGAACCAAACTACCTACCTAGTGAATGAACAAACGAGCAAATGAATGAACCAACTAAGAAAAAAACAAGTGAACAAACTGGTTTCACTTTTTCCTGGGTTTTTAGATGAAGAACTTTTTGTCCTTGATTCCTTCATTTCTATCCACATACGATTTATGATTTACCAAACAAACAAAGGAACAAACGAACAAACAAAACCTTCAACAATTCAATGCTTTTTAGATGGTGAACTCCTACTAACCTATCTACCAATCATACGAATAAACAAACAAAATAGACAAAATCCAAATTTCAGTATTCATTTTAGATGGGGAAATTCCTTCCTTTGTTTGCTGGTTCGTTCCGTTCTTCCTTCCTTCCTTCCTTCCTTCCCATACACCTAGCAAGATACATACATGTCTACCTACCTGCCAAATGAAAGTATGAACAAACAACTGAACAACTATCAGTCTTTTTACACAATGAGCTTCTATCCTTCCTTCCTTCCTCCTTTACTTTTGTCCTTCCAATCCAGCTACCTACCTACCTACCTAACAAATATAAATCCAACTTTCACTGAGTTTTTAGATGAGGAACTTCCTTCCTTTCCACCTACCTACCAAACGAATGAACATATGACCAAACAAACAAGTGAATGAAACCCAACTTTTGCTTGTTTTTCCTATACTCACTGGTCTACCTTCCCACAAACCTAATGAACAGAAGAACAAACAAACAAATGAAACCCCGCATTCACTATGTTTTTAAAAAGGGGAACATCCTTCCTATCCTCACCTGTCTACCTACCCACCAACCTACTGATCAGAAGAACAAACAAACAAATTAAACCCATTAAACTTTCACTGGGCTTTTCTTAAAAAGATTCAAGATAGTTGAATCTTTTTTTAAATGAATTAATATGTATCTTTACCGTACCACACTACAATGACGGTAAAAAAAAGCTTAAACGGACCTGAAGAGGGGATGTTAATTATTCTCACTCTCTTGACCTACAACAATATTTGCCTTACATGTGACCTTTCCAAGCACAGTGTTGGCACTGCCGTAAGCGACAAACGAATCGTCTTCATGAGCTCTCAGTCTCAGTCTGGCTCAGTTCCAAAACACCACCTTATGCTCGAGTTGCCGATATCTGCTGGCCGATAGCTACTGATCTCAGTCTGCATGACAAGCCACACAAAAAGGAATATTTGATCACCAGGACCCGAGTCCCCTATAGCCCTTTCTGTTATTACATTTGATGGTTATGAACAATTCATGGCCGGCCCGGGATGAATAATGCAGGATCGTGGTAAAAGCAAAAGCCCAGTTCTAATGATTGGGAAAAAAAGAGTGTGATGATTTAAACATACGCGTCTTGCGAGCGGAATCCTCCACAAAGAGAGAGGAAATGTCCTCGTCAACGCCGGCTTCGTTGCGCGCGATGCAGGTGTAGGCACCAGTGTCCTCGAAATGAACGTTGCTGATGTGCACCTCACTCCCATTAGCTGGCGAACAGAGAGGGACAGAAGCCGTTTAATAATCCCATATATATATATATATATATACACACATATTTTAAGACTTACCAATAATATCTAATATATGACTAAATTATTATATCTAAACATAATAAGTACAGTTTTGGTACATTGTAGAATATTATTTGTAGTGTATACATTTTTATACATTAAAACAAGTGCAGCTCATTTTTTAAAATGTCGTCATTTTGTAATGGTTACATTTTATATACATTTTATAATATTATTTTAATATAATAGAAATGTGTCTATCAATGCATTTGGTTGTAATTCAAATTGATATGTAAATACAACTTTAATAACAAAATTCACATTGATATACAGTATATCGTCGCTGTCATGTGGAAACCTTTTATGTCCAAAATGGTTATTTATGACCATGTATATTCTAAATATATGAACATTGTGTCGTCAAAAGTCTGAAGCCGTTTTCAACACTTTTCATTGTTTAAATATTTCTGAAAAATTCAGGCCAATGTGTAGACTGACCAATAAATGTTTCATGACCAAAAATGGACAGCGACGCTATCATATATAACAACGTACAGTGCAATATCCTGTAATATAGATATTGCCCTCCAGCAGCTCCCTCCTCTGAAGCTGTTCCATTTTGAGTCCTTTTAATGGGTTAACGAGTGTGGGGTTTTTTGTTTCTGAGAGAGGGTGAAAAATAAAAATCATGCTGTTCTCCAGTTGTCACATCAGGTTTGAATGCGTGTGAAGGGCTGTTTATTGATGACAGATCCACAGGGAAGATTACAGGCTGGAGGGAAAGATTTGGATCTTCAAAAATGTCATTCATCCAAACATTCGGGCGCTAAAAAACATAGCGAGACTGGCACAGATCTTAACTAGTGATGGGAGTACAGTGAGCATATCTTCTCTGTTAGTTTCAAACATTTCAGAGATTTATTTATGAGCCATACACAATGAAGGATTACTCCTTCTGCTGTTAGTCTACCTCAATAATCCAGAAGCTAAATCACCAACCCAGATGTTGTTCTACATGGAACCAGAGCTTTTATTTGATTTTCATGGCGTGCTTCTATTTGAACCTCTATTGTCTTTGTACGGTATTCATTATATGTACATGGGGAAGGCACAGACCAAATGTGTGCTTTGTATTTTTCTAAAAATAAGCACTTGATCTTAAAGTAAGAGCACGATTAGTGTTGAAATAAGTAACAGAATCCAAATGATAAATCAGTGTCACAAAATTATAGAAAATGATATATTGGCCAATATACATTATCATTAATATTGCATCCTTAATCCTTTTAAAAATATATTAATCATTGGGCCAATTTTCCAGTCAAAGATTAAGTCTAGTCCTAGACTAGCTTTGAGTTTGAATGGTAAATCTCCATTGGTACTACAACTTAGTCCAAGACTAGTCTTAATCCATGAGTAATTGTGTTTATGTTTAATTCACCTTGTAAAGTCAGCTGTTTGGAGAGTTTGGTGGTGATGTCCATGCCGTTCTTCAGCCAGGAGAGTTGCGGATCCGGAATGCCCTCGGCGTGGCACCTCAGACTGGCAGTCACCCCGGGCTCCCGGGCCTGGCTCTCCGGATACACACGGATAACCGGCGGAACTGGCAGAGAAAAGGGAGGGAGAGGAAAAAAGAGTGTGTTACTTAGAAGATGAGTGAGTGGAGTTAATGTGTTAGTGGGTGAGTGACTCCCTGAGTGAATGTGTACTCCCAATGAAAGGAGAATTTTGGCAACTTTCTTGTGTGCGTGTGTGTGTGTGTGTGTGTGTGCAGAGTGAAGCAGCATTTCACCAAACAAATGAGCTGGACAAACAGAGAAGACCGCAGTTGAGGAGCCATTGATTTTAAAACAGTGAGCCATTGATTTCAGGAGCGGCTTTTTCAGGAAGAAAGGAGCACAGGGGGACGAGGTGGTGAAAAAGCCAAACAATTAATCATCTTTCCTTCATTTAACCAGGCCCCGCTCCACAGAGCCTTCTTAAAAAAAAAAAAAAAAACCGAGAAAGGCTATTTGGGAGTTGGGAGTCATCCACACTCCAGTTGACGTGCGTTTAATCAAATGTTTGGCCAGAAAGCTGGAGTCTGGACCGGCGACCTTCCTTTTTACATCTTCGGAAGAGTTTTTGTTAAACTGGCTTTGGCATGATGTGATGTGACCCGTCGTGCGATACACACAGTGAAGACGAGGCGTTTTGTGAGCTTTGTTTCACGGTTAAAAAATCTCAGAAATTCCTACAAAATCCCAATTTGTTGAGTAGCTACAGTGAGTCAGTGGTTAAGGTTGGGGAGGGGTTTATTCAAGGAACAGATTGGCGCGGAGCTTGTAATTAATGATTGTATTTAAGGGCGGGTTTTCGGGAAGGTTAAGGATTGGGGCGGAGTTATTCTTTAAAGTCAATATTAGAGGTGGGATTATGCAAATTAAGTGTTGTAAGGAAATCAGATAGATTAACTGATTGATGTATTGATTGATGAGTATTGATTAAGTGGATGGTTGATAGACAAATAGGCAGAAATACACACATGAATGTATGAACAAATGATGGATGATAGATAGATAGATAGATAGATAGATAGATAGATAGATAGATAGATAGATAGATAGATAGATAGATAGATAGATAGATATACCTCTCTCATTCATTACTATCTGTACAAATATAGCTTGATATCAGGCTGATTGTGACACTTTAGTTGACACACACACACACGCACACAGAGTAAATACAACCACACGCCAGCGGGAGAGCTGCATGATTTCTTGCTCTTTAATTGCAGTCCGACAGGCTGCACAAACAGACTGATTGAAAATATATAAATAACTAAATCTGTTAGTAATGTAACTCCTTACACACACACACACTCACTCACTAAATGTTCAGTTGTTTCGGGTACAATCCAATCCTCAAAACCACCAGCTAAATTCTGTGGGTGTACAGGTCAGCGTTGGTGAGAGACTCATTGCCGTGTGAAGGTGGACGTCATAAGGTTTCAGCAGCCTGGCAGGTAGTGAGAGAAGCTCGAGCTACATGTGAGCATGTCTGACTCTGTGTGTGTGTGTGTGTGTGTGTGTGTGACGTGGGGACAGATGTATTGGTGTCAGTTCTAATTAAGGCCAGTCAGGACGAGTGTGTGGCAGCATGATATATTAGAGTGAGGACGTTTGGAGGGGAAGTTGTGATTCTGTCTTTTTATGTGTGTGTGTGTCTGACAGGAACAGTAGGGGGTGAGTACATCCTTTGCCATCTGTTCCTCTTTCCTGTCTCCCACAGGTGTGTGTGTGTGTGTCTGTGTGTGTGTGTGTTTTGACAGCCAAATACAGTTCTAAAGGAAGACAGACAGACAGACGGATGGATGGATGGAAGGCTATAAAGAAAAAAGAAAGAAAGAATGAAAGAAAAAAAGAAACAAACAAAAAAGACAGAAAGAAGAGAAAGAAACAAATAAAGAAAGAGAAAGGAAAAAAGAAGGAAAGAAAGAAAAATGAAAGAACATGAAATAGATAGATAGATAGATAGATAGATAGATAGATAGATAGATAGATAGATAGATAGATAGATAGATAGATAGATAGATAGATAGACAGAAAGACAGTGAGTTTGGGTGAGTTTATGGGTGGATGGATGGATGGATGGCTATAAAGAAGAAAGAAGGAAAGAAAGAAACAAGGAAGAACAAAGAAAGAGAAAAAAGAAGGAAAGAAAGAAAGAAAGAAAAAGAGGAAAACAAAGGGAAAAAAGAAGGAAAGACAGAAAGAAAAAGAGGAAAACAAAGGGAAAAAAGAAGGAAAGAAAGAAAAATGAAAGAACACTTGACAGACAGACAGACAGACAGAAAGATATACAGATAGATAGATAGATCATGAGAAGGTGTGATCTTGAGTTAATGAAGTTGTGATCACAACATTTTTCTTTTGCACATTAAATGTGCATCCTTTCAAGGAACAGCTCTAATGTGTGTGTTCAGAATTTGCTGAAACAGACGCATACCTGACAACTAAAAACTTGTGTTAACAAGTCTTAATGACACCAAGTTCACCTGATAAAACATTAATTCTTCTTACTCTGGGTGTGTCAGCAAAAAAGGCTTGCAGTGAATCCAGTCTTTTAAAAAATCAGAGCAATTTCAGAATGATTGGGAAATTAATTCCATTCATCTAATAAGACTTCAGTCATGACTCTGATGTCCCTGGTGGAGGGACGTCCTGAAGCCAAAAATTAATTGGCCGAGTTGCAAAATTCTAATAGAGGTGAAAGTGCTTCATTATTATTATGAAAGTAGTGAACAGTGTGAGCGTTCCCACTCTACTGTAACAGGGTGTGTGTGTGTGTGTGTGAGTAGTGACTGTGTCTGGCTGCAGGGTTGAAAGCGGTATTGTGAGAGACTGAATAACGTCCCTTCAGGCGAATTAGTTGCTAAGTGACCACACTCGGCTTCGACACTAAAATTAGGTCTGATCATTTCCTCTGGTCAAAGAGCGGACCCCATAAATCACAGCTAGGAGGAATGAGGGATGGAGGGATGGAGAGAGAGAGAGAGAGAGAGAGAGAGAGGGATGAACGTTACCTTAAAGGGCAAATATATTGTGTCTGATTTCTGATTGGTGAAGTTTTTCTCTCAGACTCGAGATGAATTAAAATCGATCGGTTCATAAAGTTTCTTGTGCTTGAGAAATGAGTGGTGGGAAATGAGTGTGTTGTGCAGCTGTGTGTATGTCTGAGTGTTTGTGTGTGTATTTGTATTAGAGATGGGAGCGTCCAATACGTGGATCGGATAGCAGTTCGATATCGACACAAATAGCTGGATGCAAATTAAACATAGTGCACGTTATCAGCTAACATAGTGTACATTAGAAATTAACATAGTGTACATTTGCAACTAACATAGTGTACGTTAACAGGTAACATAGTGTACATTAGCAACCAACATAGTGCACATTATAAACTAACATAGTGCACATTAGCAAATAACATAGTGTACATTAGCAACTAACATAGTGTACATTAGCAACTAACATAGTGCACATTATAAACTAACATAGTGTATATTAGCAAATAATATAGTGCACATTATAAACTAACATAGTGCACATTAGCAAATAACATAGTGTACACTAGCAACTAACATAGTGTACATTAGCAACTAACATAATGTACATTAGCAAATAACATAGTGCACATTATAAACTAACATAGTGTACATTAACAACTAACATAGTGCACATTAACAACTAACATAGTGCACATTAGCAACTAACATAGTGTACATTAGCAACTAACATAGTGTACATTAGCAACTAACATAGTGCACATTAGCAACTAACATAGTGCACATTAACAACTAACATAGTGCACATTAGCAGCTACGTATTAAACATAACAGAATAATTTCAGTCTCTTTTCAAAGTGAAATGCACAACTTAATTAATTAAAAGCGGGTATCGGATCGCTGCCAAAACCCAAGTATCGGCATTGGTATTGGAATTGAAAAAGTTGGATCAATGCATCTCTAGTTTGTATGTACAGTATTCTTGTACGTACGTGTATATATATTGTGTGTGTGTGTGCGTGTGCATGTCACTTTTACCATTTAAAGCTGAACTCCTTCCTCTTTCCTGTGTTAAAATTCTGCCTTGTTTACTTTTGTCTCGCCTCTTCTGAGCGAGCGCTAACCCCAACTCCA
Organism: Distichodus sexfasciatus; assembly: GCA_032718565.1. Classification (NCBI taxonomy): domain Eukaryota; kingdom Metazoa; phylum Chordata; class Actinopteri; order Characiformes; family Distichodontidae; genus Distichodus; species Distichodus sexfasciatus. The sequence continues at coordinate 1,049,645 of JAVGVS010000114.1, forward strand.
GTTTTATCGCTGTAGCATATTCATAATGTCATGCAACCCTCAAGGCAAAATTCCACAACCTCAGCCAATTACTCCACGTTAAATGCGGAGGCTAATGGAGTCAATAGTTTAAGCTGCAAGAACACGAAGCGGCCGCCATGCATTATTCAGGAGGCTGGATCAAAAAGCCGCTTGACTGTATAAGGAGTTAAGCGAGAGCTTTAGGGCCAGCCTAAGCTCGGCTGTCACAGGTTTTCGACTCGCCAGCTTTCGCCTAATGCAAACACCATGTCCTAGAGGATGGAAAACATCTGCCCACCATAAGCCTTTCTGATCTGACATGCTAATCGTCCCCTATCTCAAACTGGAGATTTTTTCAGCAACTTGGTACCAATGTGCAGCTTCACCTGGATGATGCTCCAGCAAAAAATTCTACACCAGTACATTTGGTAGAATTGGTGCTGGTTTGAGGTGGACCAGTTTTAGGTGTCACGCGCTAACTGAACTTAAGAAGAAATTTGTTAATAAAATCCACCATAGTTTTCACAAAGATTCTGATATTCGCCAATTTTATGACCTTGGAGTTAACTAGACATAGCACGATACCACTTTTTCGTGTCTGATATGGTACCAATGTTGTAAATTTGGATATCTTTTTTTAAACAGAAAATAATGCCTCTAAAAAAAATCTTAGATTTTTTTTTTAGACTAAGATTATTCTGTTCTGCTTAAGGAAATACTTGACTTAAATACTGTGTTCCTAACTAAAACAATGTAATAATTACACACCCATATAAACATGCTAAATTATTTATTATTAAAATAACATCTCAAAATTATTCCTTTAAAAACAGTTGTGTAATTTAGTGATGGTCCCTAATCCCTAAAGCATCAGAAACACGGATTGCGAGCGAGAGCTGGTGTTGTTAAGGAAATTAAACAGTATAATGGTGTGATTTGCTTTTGGGGTTGTAGTGTGTTGCGTTGCTTGTTCTCCTCATTGTCATATCAATATGTAGGAATTACCGCAAATGTCGAACAATAAACCAGTTTCACCACAGTAACACTTCCCATGCGTAACCAATTGAGCGGCTCCACATATCGACCCAGCTATTTGAGTGGTTATCGAACCGATATCTTATCCCCATATCGAGTCGGTGCCATCTCTAAACTATATCCACAACAAAAAATTAGAGTAGGCAAAAACGTAAGAATATATTGGCGAATGAGGCTGATTGGATCTCATTCACCAGTAATTTCTTGAATATGGTTTTAAGAAACTTTTTAAGAAAAATCTGCGTCAAATTCCTGACTTGTCTCTAAATTGCAGAACTGCTTGCAAATATGTTTTCATAATCTTTTGTCTCTTTGTCCACTGAAATCACATGCAAGTTGCAGAATTAACGCTCAATGCCAAATCTCGACTCTCGTACCAATCGAAGCAAGCTTAGTGGCTTTTTTTGGTTCCTGCCTGATACACTTGGTACCTAAAGTGGGACCAAAAAAGTACTTTGCAATGTAAAAATGTTTGGCACCCATGATCGTTAAAAGAGCTCCATATGATATCACACCATGCAGTGAAAAGACACATTTACAGCGTCCAGAGTGATTTCCAGTTTTCCATAAGAGCAACTTATCCCAGGAGTTAAAGGTTTTACTCAGGGACCCAGCGGATGTAGTGGTGGATGTCAGGTTTGGACCCACGATTTCTTGGTCCAAACCCGAACATCACCCCACCACCGCCCTAAGATATTTATGTCCTTTTTAACTGCTTTAAGTCCAATGTTTAAAAATGTGTACGTATTATTTCTTTATCACATTGTTATTCAACCCATTTCTAGACCTAAATTATCTTCACCATCTTAATTAAAGTCCACTTCCTGAACAGGCAGCCAGGTTTGTTCGTTGTCGACACACTTCTCCCTAATTGGCATTTAGCGTTCTTGCCGTGTGTTAAAAAAAAACAAAACCTGACGATAAAGTCGTGGCTCGGACTCGTCACTGGCCGTAATTTAGCGCCACTCCGTTTCCCCTTTCCCCACTCCGGGCACACAAGGGCCGACACGTGTCATCCTAATTAACTTTTCCTTCCGCCCGTCCGAATCAATGAACCGACAAGAGCTCCCGAGGCTGGCTAATTTGTTTTTTGGCCAATTAAAATGTGATCCGGCCGCTAAGCCCGCTTTGATTGGCGTGTGAGTTAAGGTCATTAATAGCAAGGCTTTTTGGCTAGTGTTACCCAGGTCCGCCGGACTCTGGCCGAGGGCCGGGCGACGCTAGGAAGCGCTGTAATTGTCCAAAATGTGGGACAATAAGTGTTTAGTGTGACATCTAAAGTCGGAAAACTGGAGATGTTGAACACATCCATTGTTAGGACTTTTCTGACAGCTGGACCGGGTTTTAAATCCGTCAGGTGTGTTTCTGCGAACAGTCTAAGCATGAGTTAAAGAGTGGGTGAGTGATTCTTTGACATTGTGACTACACCACAGTACAGCACAGTACACAGTGCACCACAATGAACTTTGACCCCTGCATTTCACCCATCCGTGAAGGAGCAGTGGACAGCTTTTTTGGCAGTACTTGAGGAGCAGTGCTTTGGGACGGTACCTTGCTCATGAGTACCTCAGTGGTACCTTTACAGGTCCAGGACATGGGCCGATGACCTTTCAATCATGGGACAAACTCACGTGATCAAATTTACTCCAAATTATTAGGAAGATTTGACTTCATGTTGTACTAATAGGTCAGCGTTGTGTGTATGTTTGTATGTGTGTGTGTGTGTGCGTGTGTGTGTGTGTGGTCAAATAATTTTGAATCGCAACGTTTCAAGAACATTTTTGCCAAAAATAGCATTATGAATGAGCACAACCATGACTTAGTGTGTGTGTGTGTGTGTGTGTTTGTGCTCTACACACCATTAACCTGCAGGGTGTGTGTCTGGAAGAGCTGCTGGTAGCCGTCGGCGTGGCAACTGTAGTTGCCCATGTGAGTGGTGGTCACCTTGGTAATGTAAAGACTCCCGTCGTCTCCGAAATCCTGCGGGACAAACAAGAGTCAGCATTGAGCAAACACACACACTCACACATACACACATCGCTGCAGGACAGAGAAAAGGTCACGAGTCAAGAAGAGTGAAGGGAAACGAGGCGCACCATCATTCTACACTGTAATAACTTCCAAATGTAGCTCAGGCAGCGTTTCCGAAGTTGTGTGGTTTACGTATTTCCACTGCATCCATGAACGTGCTGCGTGTGTTGTCAAAATGTGTTGTGATTTTGATGAAAATCTTTTCTGAATTTCTGTAGCATCTTCATAATTGCAGTGTCTGCATGCACGTTTTGAACTTGATTTTGTTGCGTTGCAGCACATTTTTGATTGCATTGGGCTCCCTCAGCCTCCGTGCAGATTAAAGTTAAAGGTTAAAGGTGATGCCGGGCATGCAGACGACGAGCAATAACACAACCAAAAGTTGCAACAAAACTAATGAAAAGCAACTGAGAATAGAAAAGAAAAGAAACGAGTGCAACGCTGCCACCCAAGGCCCCAGAGCTGATTACTGAGGACGAAAGTGAGGACGAAAGTCTTGAAGCTTGTTTTTTGCTGTCTTTCTCATTAAACCTGCTTTCAATTAGACCTCACTACCGAGACAGAATGCAGGAGACGCGGCAGATTAAAAATCTTCAGATTTGTTGTTTTTCTTTTCCTCCGATCGTTTATCGTTTCATGGGCCGTTTGATTAAAGTCGCAGTTCTGCTCAACATGTCCTCTAATCTAATCTCCATTCAGTCTTTTCCTCTCCTTTCATTTTCCCTCCTCTGCTCTCCGCTCATTCTTTCTTTTCTCTCTATCTTTTCATGTCTCCTCTCATTTTTCTTCTCTTCTCTCAAGTCCCTTCCTCTCAGCACCTGCCCTGTCCACTAACCTCCATTCCCTCCATTTTCCCGCTTTTACCTCTCCATTAGTTCTCTCTCATCACCTTTCTATTCTTTCTCTCTCTTCTCCTTTCCTCCATACTCCTCACTATCTCTCGTTCTCTCTCTCCTCTGCTGTCCATTCACTATCTCTCCTCCTCCTCCTCCTCCTCCTCCTCATTTTCTACTTTTCCTTTTCCTCAACATTCATTTTCTCTCCTCTTACCCTCTCTTCTTCTATTCCTCTCCTCCCTGCTCATCTTTCTCCTCTCCTCTCCTCTCCTCCCCTCAGCATGTTTTCCCATCCTCTCATTTCATTCCTTTTCATTCTCTATGCTTTACTTTCGTACCCTCTTCTTTCCTCTCTCTTTCTCTTCTCCTTTTCTGTTCTTTTTTTACCTCACGATTGCTTATCTCTTCCCCTCTCCAATCACTTACTCTCTTTTTGCTTTTGCACTCCTTCCTTCTTATCTCCATCTTTCTCCTTTCCTTCTTTCCCTGGTGCTCTCCAACCTTCTCTCTCTCTCTCTCTCTCTCTCTCTTTTTTTTCATTTCACTGTTCATCCTCTTTTTTTTTATTTCTTTTCCCATTTTTTTCTCTTTCCTCTCCTCCTCCTTTCACTCCCTCTTTTTCCTCCCCTCTCCTCTCTTTTACCTACACTTCTATTCCAACAGCCTACAGTATGAGAGCACGCATGAGCGCAGAGGTTAAACTCGCTGAATATTAATAGACAACAATCTCTCAATAGACCCAATTCCTCCCTCAGCATCTCTCCCTCTTTCTCTCCCCTCTGAACAACCTCTCCAGCATTATTCTGCACATTGATGAAGAAACGCTCAGCAGACACAACACCCACGTGCAGAAGGAGAAATGAAGGCCCACTGTGCAGCTTTTGTTTCGCTGATCACCCCCATGTTTCCATGTTTTTCTTAGAGCTTTAACCTGAGGCTGAACTGCATGCAGACCCGGCGGCAACGGGGGTATTAAACCTACCTGAGAAGGGATCTGTGGAGGAAAGAAAGAAAGAGCAGGAAAAACATCTGATCAGGTTCTGTCTAAACTGCTCAGCGGTCAATAGAGAGACATGTCTGCTTATGTTGGAGGTCAAAATTCATATGATGCGAGCATGAAATTTTGTAGCACGAGCTGATAAACCTGATAAAGCTGCTTTATTTTCTACAGATCACGCGAGTTTCATCAAGTCACGTTTTTAGGATGGAAAGGGTAAATTTTTCAGCGAAATTTATTCACAGCAGTACAGTATAGACCTTCCACTGTTTCAAAACACTAAAAACAAAAAATCCAAATTTTTACCCCACGCAACATAAACGCTCGTTTTTCTCGGAAACCTCCGTTGCGACAAGCGACTGGTTTTGCTGTGGAGGCTCACATTTGTTCTTTGTCGTTCGCAGTCTCATCTCTCTGTATATAGCAGAGACGACAATAAAGTTTACTTTGACTTTGTCTTTGAAGGTCCAGGTAAGATTGAGATCATTTACACCATAAGACAATAAGATAATAGATAAGATCATTTTCTCCAAAAATGTTTGGAATTTTACAATTAGCATGGTAAAGTTATAAAAGAACACTGACTTTTTACACATACACACAGCCACAAACTGTGAAACAATGAACAAGAAATAAAGTGATGCGGGCTCTTATTTTTTATCCGGAGCTCTATATATGAGCTTAAAAATTACAGTCCACCTTGTAGTGATTTTATTAGTTAGCGTTACATGAAAATATTTATGTTTTATTTTCTTCATATATATATAACCAGTTCTTTACTGAGCCTGTTTTCCTCCTACATGCAAACAGCGACTAAAGATCCAGAGTATAATCCTGAGTCTTTTTGATATTCAGGTCTTGTGTAAAACTTATTCAGATGAGGCCCAGAGTCTCACGCTTCAGAAAGCCAGTTTAAAAGAGTGGTTAAAAGAATTTAGCCGGAGAAAGTTACACCGCATGTTGAACAGCGCCAGACATTTGACTGTGTTCTGCGTGTGGAGCGTCCAGGCTGTCGCTGCTCCTGCCCTGAGAGAATCTTAATGCGTACCGTGATGCAACACACGGCAAGAAGCTCCGTTTCCACGTTCAATGCGCTTAAGCAGATTTGGCTTCCGGTCTCGCTTCAGGGGTCATCTGGAGATCCACCTTTATTTTGGGCTTTTCGGGCCACTGTAGGTACCAGAACTCTTTAATGCTACTTGCAGGCAGTAGATAGCGTTAAAAAATATTGATGTGTGTTTTATGAGATTCATAGCCCGGGGTTAGCGCATTTTAAACCCCGGGGTTAGGACCCCGCTTAATCTCATGCAACTTTTGTTGGAAAGAAACAGAAAGTGAGTTAATTTGTGCTAGCCAATCAGAAGAGAGATGATTTATTTTGTGTAAATACGCACGTGTTTTGTTTAGACTGGATTCTTTAGGGCTTTGTCAGTATTTAATAATGAATGCTGTCTATATTACTAGGGCTGTGCAAAAAATCGATACATCAATATATCACGATTTTTCCATTCACGATATATTATATCAATTTCTAGCTACAAAAATCGATATTTCCGAGGGTGAGAATCGCGCACCGCAAGCAGCCTCAGATAACTGACTGGGCACTCTAAGTTCTTATTTTCAATCTCATGCACTTTTTCTTAGCGTTTTTGGTGTCCACTAGTTCATTGTGATAAAATGCAAAGATAATAAAGTTAAAATTCAATACTGAGTTATGTTGTTTTGGCTGAATTGTTAATGTAATGTGATTCATTAAGACCACCCAGATCGTACACAGCAACTTGCATTTCAGCTCTGTTATTACATTTTCAGTGAACTGTAGAATATCGCAATATGTGTAGTATCGCAAAATATGGTGATATAATCTTATCGTGACCCATGTATCATGATACGTATCATAAGGTTTTGCCTTAATACCCACCCCAGTCTACATGCTGCAGGCCTAAGCGATTAGAGAGGCACTTCTCTCCTCTCACTCTGTTCTTCCTCTGTTCATCCTCTCTTCTTCTGACCAACACTCACTCACTCACTCACTCACTCGGCCTGAACGAATGCCAACGCTGCTTCACTCTCCTTAAAGACTCGCTCCTCTGCCTCTATTCATATTAATGGGTTCTTTTATAGGGCCTTCACTGTGAGGAACGATATGAGACACACACACACACACACACACAACCCTACCCTCAGCATCACACTTTTCAAAGTGTCATTTTATTTTAAATTTTTATTTTCCCCTCTGTACCCATTCCATTTATCTTTTATGAGATGCACGCTTGGGGTTAGGGGTCATGCCCAGGGACTCAATGGTGGTAGTTCTGGGGGTACATTAGTACACCATTAACTGACTATTATATTTATTAATTATCATTTTATAAAGATTCCATTTTCAAACATCACATGAAGACCCATCTCTTCCTAGGAGATTAACTGCACCCTGCACCCTGCACTTTTCATTGACGGGAAGAACGAAGAACGAAGAACTTTGTGTCTGTGGGTTGGAAGTGGAACAGTGGGTGACTTACATTGATGTCCTCCAGCTGCAGGGTGTTGAGGACGTGGTTATTGCGTTTCCAGATGATTGGCGGTCGATGCTCTCCTGTGATGGCGCAAGTCAGAACGACGCTCTGACCCACGGTGACTGTGGTTACGCTCACTTTCTCGTCTTCGGCAAGGGTCAGCTGGTACACGTCTGTAAAGAGAGAGAGAGAGAGAGAGAGACACTAAACGTGGAAAAATATGGAAATAATTCTTCATCTGTCGTCTCCTTGCCTCCTGTGATACGTCCTACCAGTTATAGTCACCACATTACTAAGCCTGGCTTTACTTTCACCATGTTTAGTTCAGCTTCTCACTCGTTATCAGTTAATCCTGTCTACTGTATGTTTTAAGTGGGTGATTATTTCACCACAACGGAATGTGACGTCTGTGTGTGACCCATCTGTGAAGGAGCAGTGGGCAGCTCATGTGCAGGTCCTGGGGGAGCAGCACCTGGGGATGGTTCCTTGCTCATGAGTGGTGCCTTTACTGGTCCAGGATATGAATCAGCAACACTCCGATCGTGAGGTCAACTCAATAATTGTTACGCTACAAACTGCCCCTCATTTAGTTTGATGCTTGTTATTTCTTTAGTTCGTTTACTGGATGTGTCATTAAGTTTGTCTGTTTTATACCTAGGCTGCTTTATAGTTTGAATAATTTCTTCTTTGTTTCTTTATTATTTTTTGCTTATTCCTTATTTCCTCTTCTTTATTTAAGCCACTTCATCACACTGTAATAAAAAAAAAACTATTTCACTTCATTTTCTGAAACTTTTAGTGTCAGAGGTCGCCTGCAAGGACATAATTAATTTAGACAAACAAATCACTGCTTTAACAACTAAAGTTTATTATAAGACACATTATGTCTCGCTCTTGTCTGGTTATTGCTGAGCATCAGCCTTCAATAAGGCTTTTAGTGCAGTACAGCATGAACTATTATTCTCTCTCTCTCTCTCTCTCACTCTGATAAGCGTGTTAGCAGACAGACAGGCCTGACTGAATTAGTTGTGCTTCTGGAGGCATGTAATGGCCAGACACGATGAGCAGGTCTGGGATCAGAACACAGGAGCATTACCCAGAACGCAAACAATCAGAAAAATAGAACTGGAGCTCAGTTATTACCAACCACACCCTTGTATCAAGATGCAAGCATCTTCCTTTTGGCAGAGGCTAGAAAACACACCACAGCACAGCACACACTGCACCACAACAAAACGTGAACAATCTGACCCATCCGTGAAGGAGCAGTGATCAGCTAACAAGGACAGCGCACGGGGAGACCAGCGCCGAGACCTTGCTCATAATTATCTCAGTAATATCTTTTACCGGTCATTGGATTCGGGCCGGCGACCCTCCGATCACGAACGCCCTAACCGCTATGCTACCAACCACCCAATATGTGCATCAACACAGCCAACAAGTCACCAGTGCTGCTAGTTGACTCTCCAATATGTTTACCAAGATCAATGCTTCAGATCAATGCTTCCCACCTTGGCTTGATGGGCACAGTTCTGCCTTATACCTCATTGAACATTGAACCAATCTGATAATATTAAGATACAAATATTGCTTCCTATAGCGTCTCGATGAAACTCACATCGACATCCTCAAGGGTTTGCAGTGTAATTTTTCCCCACAAACTGCAACAGACCTAACCTTGGCCTGACAGCCCGTTATTAACGAAGGTTAAATAACTGCTATTTCCAGCCGTGTTATTTGAAACCTATTAAGCTCAACACCCGTGAAACCCCTCATTCCGAAATACCGCAAATTACGCCCCAAATTCAACCAAGGCTCAGAATTACGCGTATAATGGAGGCAATATAGCTTTTGTTTCCAGATTAACAAAGGGCAAAAACGCTTAGAACCTTGCCATGTTTTTCCAGAGAGAGTCACGACAAAGCAAGATCCGATTTGGCGTAGTCGTGACTTTGTAGTTGTTTTGATGAGTAAACAGGCCTCTTACAGAATGTCTAAAGATGGAAAACTACAAATGAGCAAAGCTTCTGGCTTTCAAAAAGACGAACTGACATTAACAAAAACTAGGCCGCAAGACACAATAGGGGGCGCACCGTTAACGTATTGGCCCCTTATTGACTCGCCACTGTTCCCGTAACCAAACGTGCATTATTTAAGATATCTGACAGAGTGTAATTAAATTCTGGCGAGTACACTTGCACAGAAAAAAAACAAAACATAACTGAGTTGCAGGAGCAAATGTGGTCGGGGGGGATCGCGAATGATTACACAATTATGACGCCTGGAAATTATACCGAGTCGAGGCAAACGTGTCTCTTTCGACGCGGGCGCCAATCTCGCCGTTCGTCTACGCGCCCTCATTAAAAGTTAATTTAACAAATTAGCTCTCTACGGTTTCCTTTTCAACGGGTCGCAGTCGGATCGGGTTTCACTCAGCGTTCAGCGGTACCACGTTTCCCGGGCGCCCATCGCCCCTTTGCCGGGTGGTGCAGGAGGGCGGGACAGAGGTGAGGGAGCTTGGTGGTCACATGTAACCATGAGCACCGACCAAGGAGTGTTTCGCTTCTGTTGCTCTCAGAGCATCAAGCTTTCGGCCCATCTTGAAGCTCCGCTACTCAAAAGAAGAAGAAGAGCTGCGAAAAGTCCTGGTTCCTCAATGGAGGCACTTCCTGTCGCAATCAGAACTGATGAATCTCTTGTTCTCTTTATCTTCATCCACGTCTTCAAGGACGAGCTACGGGACTAGCCATTCGCACTCTTCGTTAACTTTGATTAAGATCCTGTTTACACATACACGGATATTTTTATGAACACATATTTTTTATGCGCATATTTACTCGTAAACGGAGTTTCAGCCACCTCAACCGCATATTTTTTTAAATGATTTTTGGAAACGTATAAACAAGTTAAACACAGTTTTCTTAAAACGAAGACATCAGAGACGTCACTAGGATTGAAAGATAGGTGGGGTTAGCCTCCAGGGATGTGATTAGGGTTATGGTTACGGGCTACATGCTACGTGTGCGCCGAAGTGTTTTCATCGCACCTACATAGGCTTCATCAGTTAATTCATTATTTGGAGAGCATTTATCAGAGACCTGTTATCTGGCTCACGTTCTTTGCCTCCCTGCCTTCTCTGGAAGACCCTGCTAACCTCAGGAACATGCTTTAATACCTCAAATTTTTGTTACTTCCTTCACAGCCATTGATATGCACATTTATTGATAACTAAGTTGTTGAAATTCTGTGACGTGTTGGTTCTCATTGACAGACAGGCAACAGTTAAACAGCTGATTATTAGAAGCTGTGTGTCTAATGTGGATGGATGGATGGGTGGGTGGGTGGATGGATGGATGGATGGATGGATGGATGGATGGATGGATGGATGGATAGATAGATAGATACTTCATTTTCATTAGACACAAGCGCAGTACTTGATATGCCCGGTACTCAATATGGCGGTGGCTACAATTTTGACGTGCGTGTGACGTCACCTGCAAAGCATCAATACGTTAAACAGTTTTGTGTACAAAATAAGACCATTTTTGACCATCAGTATCAGCAGAGCATCAGTAGAGCCTGACATATGTTGAGGGGGAAAATTGAGAAATGCCTGGAGTTTGGTCATCAGTTTTCCCTTCTCTGGACGAGTTATACTTAAAATTTTGAGCACCAAGGCTCAGAGCTCATTTCACAACTCAATCTTGTGCTGAATTGAAAAAATAAAATCTTATGGCCACCAACTGCATCCCAACTCCAAACTCAACCTCCATTCCACCGTCCATTACCTGTATCGCTTATCCGTCCGTCAGGGTCGTAGGAGAGCCGGAGCCTGAGCCAGAGCCGGCGTCTTAAACTCCACAAATTTATAGCTTTTCACTTATGGATATTGAATTGATAATTCATGTTCTGTCTCCTCTCCTTTAATCTTCTATCTAAACGACAGCAAGCACAAGAGTTTACACACTGCACGCTGATTTATACTTGCAGTAAGTGTGTTTAGAGGAGTGTGTGTGTGTGTGTGTGTAGGTAAGGGGTATATGTGAGTGTTTTGGGGATGGATAACACCCCAACACCCTCTCCGGCGCTCCATAATATCCTCCCTAACCATTCAATTACACTCCAGGGTAGCATAATGGGTTTGGAATTTGCCGGGGGACGAGGCGCTCCTGTCTCTGGTGATTGAAACGTGAAGACGTGCAGTTATGGGAATGTTTGAGAATGAGAGCGAGGGAGGGAGAGAGAGAGGAATAGAAAGAATGTCTGAGAGACTGATTAAAGAAATCATGAGAAACAGAAAAAGAGAGTTTGGAATAGATGATATTGTAGAGAGAAACCTGCATATAAAACTTGCCCCATGTTTCATTCTGTTTTTCCCAAACCCACAGTACCACTTCCAGCATCACACTCTCGACGTCCGCTATCTGATCCTCCCACTTTGATTCCGGAATTCCCCGTCGTTAGATTTGCGCAACCAAAAACATTTTCCCCGTCTCTCCAAACGCCAGGATATCATCCGTCAGATCTGCTTTAATTGAAGTTCTCATTCAGAAATCTGTCACTGCCTAATGCAGTAAAAGAGGAAAAACACACACACATGCAAAGCATTTCCAACTTGATTTATCAGCGCCGGAGAAAAGCCAGCGCGACGGGGGACGGGCCTTAAAGCGCGAGGACGTTAATTGTTGTCAATCTTCCAGCTATGGTAAAAAAAAAAAGAAAGAAAAAAAAAAGCCGAAGTGCTCGTTCCGGCAAATCAAGCTTTAAAAGGGGGCACTCATGCAGTGGCTGAAACGAAAAGACGTGGAAAGGGCCTCTGGGGTCGAAGGAGAGGATGGCAATTGCAAGCGCTTCCTGTGCAAACAGAAGTGGAGCTTTGCAAGAAAAATGAAGAAAGAGAAAAATGGTTGAATTTTTGAGGTTCTGTGTGACGTGTGGATTTCAAGACACAGCATAAAAGGATAGCATTTTAAGGAAGAAAGACTAAACGCTACTGGGACACTTTTGATAAACGTAATCATCTCTATGGCTGGAATTCATTCATTCATTCATTTGCCAAGGGACTACAGAATGAGTAAATGAATCATAGCCATAGAGATGATGACGCCCTAAAGTAAATGGCCCATAAAGGAATCATCTGTATGGCAGGTATTCATTCATTCACCGTTCTCTTCATTCATTTATTCACTCATTCATAAATCAAGAGACAGATGATGACACCCTAATGTGCAGAGACCAAAAGGAACCATCCATTCATCCATTCATTCATTCATTTATTCACTGGTACCTTGATGAATGAATGAATATACAGACCCTTTTATGTGCTGTGTACTTTAGTTTGTCAGCATCTGTATGGCTGGGATTCATTCAATCATTCATTTGTGAATCAAGAGACTAGTGGAAGAATGAATCCCAGCCATACTGATGAGGACGCCCTAAATTACAGAGTCAATAAAGGGACCATTCTTTCATTCACTCGTTTACTCATTCATTCATTCATTCATTCACTCATTCATCCATCCATTCATCCATCCATCAGTCATCTAGTGAAAGAACGAATGAACCCCAGCCATACTGATGAGGACGCCCTAAATTACAGAGTCAATAAAGGGATCATTCATTCATTCACTCGTTTACTCATTCATTCACTCATTCATTCATTCATTCATTCATCCATCAGTCATCTAAGGAAAGAATGAATGAACCCCAGCCATACAGATGCTGGCGCCCTAATTTACAGAGCCAATAAAGGGACCATTCATTCATCAGTCATCTAGTGAAAGAATGAATGAATCACAGCCATACAGATGATGACCCCTAATGTACATAGCCAATAAAGGGACGATTCATTGATTCATTCATTCATTTATGAATAAAGAGACTAGTGAATGAATGAATCCCAGCCATACAAATGCTGTCACCCTAATGTACAGAGCCAATAAAGGACCATTCATTCATTAACTCATTCATTCATTCATTCATTCATTCATCAGTCATCTAGTGAAAGAATGAATGAATCACAGCCATACAGATGATGACCCCTAAAGTACATAGCCAATAAAGGGACGATTCATTGATTCATTCATTCATTCATTTATGAATAAAGAGACTAGTGAATGAATGAATCCCAGCCATACAGATGCTGTCACCCTAATGTACAGAGCCAATAAAGAACCATTCATTCATTAACTCATTCATTCATTCATTCATTCATTCATTCATCCATCAGTCATCTAGTGAAAGAATGAATGAATCACAGCCATACAGATGTTGACCCCTAAAGTACATAGCCAATAAAGGGACGATTCCTTGATTCCTTGATTTGTTGATTCATTGATTCATTCATTAACTCATTCATTCATTCACTCATTCTAGTGAAAGAATGAATGAATCGCAACCATACAGATGAGGACACCCTAAAAAATTCATTCACTCAGTATGTATGAATTTCAAGTCAAGAGCAGTAAAGGTCTGGTGGAGGACAAACAGAGAGCTCTACATGACAACAGATGACCTTTAGGGTCTAAGTGAACATCAATATGATGGCGCTTCAGGGTGCGGGTTTCTAATAAATCAGCCGGTGAGTTTACATCGTAGATCAGGATTTCTGACATCTCATCACCTTGTCTCTCTCTTGTCTTTCTCTGATTCTCATTCAGCTTCTCTCTCTCTCTCCCCCCACAAAGGCCCAGAGGGAATTCAAGATTCTGCAAACCCCAAACTGGGCCGTTTCATGGCCTCATGGTCTGTCTCCCTTCATCATGGTGTGAAATCGATAGCTGGAACACTGACTTACAGACGAATCTGGGCTCCACAAACACACACACAAACACACACACTTGCTTCAGTCGTTCGTCTTCACCCCATCCATCCTCATCAGAGACCGTCAGCTACAACTTTCTGATCACGTGTTCTCTGACTCTTTAGATCACGCCATTTTTTGAGGTTAATTCCCAATAAATTTGAGAGACTTCCAAACTGCAGAGACATCACTCACACACCAACACATATCTATTTCTGTTCCACAGCGCTGGCGCCAGTAGCGGCGCTGGTTCCCAATTTGGAACTAGTGCAGAAAAGTTCCGGGGCCTGTTCCGAGCCAATTTTGCACCATCTGCACCAGTGAAAAATATGGCATCAGTTGCCAATTTGGAACCAATACCACATTCTTCTCCTAAAAAAATGTTTCTCCTAAAAAATCTTTGCCAGTTTGGAGCCAATTTTGCAACACCAGCACCCAACATTTTCAAAGGATTGACACTAGTTCCTAATTTGGAACTGGCGCCAAATTTTTTCCAATGGGGGTCTGGTTTTGCGCCAATTTTACCTTACTAGTGCCATTATTTTCAGTGGTAAAACATGGCACCAGTCGGCAATTTGGAATGAGTGGTATATTTTTCTATCAAAACAAAAAATGGTGCCTGTGCCATTAAGTCAACAGGACATCACAAAAAATTTGACAGAAATTGGAACGATCATGAAGAAAGAAAAATGATATAAGGGAAGAACTGGAAGTTGGTGGATTTGATTGATCCACTCAGCAAGTTATTTTCAAATTCAAAAACTTTAATTGCTCTTAATCTCGATCTTTTTCAAATGTGAAAAGAGGCAAATATCGTCATATGGTCGGGGCAGCTGATAGCGCAACGTTTAGGGCATTCACTGTTTGACTGGAAGGTTGCCTTCTCAAATCTCTGACTGGTAAAGGTACCACTGAGGTACTCATAAGCAAGAAACCGTCCCCAAGCACTGCTCCTGGGGCGCTGCCCATGTTAGCTGCACACTGCTCCTTCATGGATGGGTCAAATGCCGAGGCCACTGTGCTGTGCTGTGGTGTGTTCACAATAACTAATTATCACTCCCTTTCCCGAAATGTTGTCATTTCAGTAGACCTTCCCAGTTCAGTGGAAATACAGGCCTATTTTTGCTAATTCCAAACTTTGGCACCAGTCGAGAACTGGCAGAACTGGCACCAGAACCATGCAAAAGAAATTCCAGTGGAAGGGTTTCCCTTTTATAACTATTGACAACAATGAGTAATTAAAATTCAGAGTCCTGCCTTCAGCACACCACTGACAACCTGATTGTAGGAGGATGGATTGTGTGCAGCGTGTTGGGGTGTGTGTGTGTGTGTGTTGGGAAAGATGGGCACGAGGGGTGTGAATTATGCATTATTCATCAGCACATCGTGTTATCTTCGCTGAGACAAACAACGCGGCTAAAGCTTGAATATTCAACGAAATCAGGCGGAAAGCGAAAGGTTCAGCCACTTTCCTTTGTTATGCTAAAGTAAAGGCAGACTTCCATTAGCATGCTTGATGCTTTACGTGTGGTTTTTGGACTTTGTCTAGTCACTTGCCTCCTTTGAAGAGTGTTTGCTGTGTCTGGACAAGGATTTGGATGTAAATCTGGTCCTATGAGGACAGTGTCGCTAGTCAGTGTTGCTGCGAGTCACTAACGTAATGTTAAACACCAGAGACAAAAAATAAAGACACGTACTGCAGTACCACAGCTACGTGAATTCAAATGTGTGTCAGTTTACATTAATTTTCTTTCAATCTGGTGCAAAGTGCAAAGTTTTCTTAGCAGGAAGTGCTAGTAGAAATTAGCATTGGATATGGGAAGCTAACACTAGCTCAAGCTAATTACCTCTAGCACATCTTTGAAACTGTAAAGTTATTGTTAGCAGTAAGTGCTGGTAGAATTCAATGTTTGCTCTCTTATTTAACTACTAGCAAAAAAAATAAACAGTGAAAACAAGACGTTAAGCAGCACGGCTTTGTAATTTCTCAGCTAGCTGACATAAGGTCTATTATCATGTACAAACATTATCTGCCCTCCGTGTCCAGGTAACTCCCCTGTAGCGCTGTGTTTGCAGAACCACAGAGTGACGTTCGCTAACTGAATCCCGGGTCGTAAAATGTTAATTAAGAGACTTCACCTTTTTTCCCACAAACGCTTTAACGAGGGCGAGATAAGAAGAGCATCTTGAGAGATTGCGCTTTATTTGTTTATTTATTTATTCCAACGCTGCCACGTTGGGTGACCTTAGCAAAGATATCAGCGTAAGCTTCAATTAAGACTTAATAAGGCTCGGTTCACCTTTACGACGCCAAGCTCAGCGAGGAAACGACTTTACGGTCTGTCTTGCGGGTCGCTAACCTGGGAGAAATATACCATTACTCATTTCCTAAAGAGAGCGAGAGATGCAGTTTCATAACAAACCTGACCGGACTTGCCCGATAGACGCGAGTCAATACCTCAGGCGTAGTTCTGAAAGTTGGGAAAAAATTGGAAAAATAATTTTTAGAAGCCGAGTAAATGTGAAAGTCACACGAAAGAAGGTGTTTCTACTTCGCATCAGGCACTGAGATGATTGTTGCTGAAGTATGGCTTAAAATTTTTACAGAAGCAGTTTTTTAATGCAATATTATTTTGCATCAGACATTAGCATTAATCTCCATTTAAAGGAAATATAAACTTCTTAGCTGAAATAAGCTCAAAATAGATTCATGCAAATTTTTTATTATGCATTGCATAAATGCTTTCTATAAACAGCTTCTGGTTTGAAAGCTGATTTGTCGGAAGAGGTACTGAGGTACTGATGAGCAAGGTACCGTCCCCAAGCACTGCTCCCCTGGGTGCTGTCCATGTTAGTTGCCCACGGCTCCTTCACCGATGGGTCAAATGCAGAGGTCACATTTGGATGTGATGCACTGTGTGCTGTGGTGTGGTGTGTTCACAATGACAAATAATCACTCACTCTTTTGAACTAGCGAATCTCTGTAGTTTTGCCCATAACTTATGGCAAATTATTAGACAAATGCATTTAGATAAAAATTGGAACAAAGCATCATTGGCGACAAGATCAACCAGTGGTGTTCAAGCAGCCACTGCTTCCAAAGTTCGGCTTGAGTTATGAGCTTCTGAGCAGGAGTGAGAAATAGAAGTAAATCACTTTGGGATGGCAACTTTCCCATTTTTTCTATGGTTTCTCAGATTTGCCCTGAGCAACAAACAAGAGGCTCTGTGCAATCAGTCGTCATATGGCGAACGCTTCCATTGGGAAACCAAGATCGATGTCAGCTGATATATATATATATATATGTTTTCCCAATATTTATTTAAAATTCTTACCGAAGGCGGCGTAGAACTCGTCTTTAGTCAGGTGTTCGTCATCGTTGGCATCATTGTACTTGAGCAGGTCAAAGAGCGTGCACTCGGAGGCTGTTCTACTTAAACCCTCCTGCTTGATGACCTGATGGAGAAATACCGAAAAATGTTTCAGTTCAGATCCATTCAGAGCTCATGATGGATATGGGATCAAATTTAGTTGGATTTCATACAAAGTTATTTTCATGGCAAACCATAACCATAAATAACTACTCATAACAATCGTAACTATTAACAACTATAACATTCACACTAAGTAAATTGGATCAAACAGCGATTATAATATCTGCTATTTGCTACATAAATTCATAATCACATGCATCTTGCGGAATTAAAACAAATAGCGAATTGCCGGCCCACACAGAACGAGCTTTTTCCAAAAAAAAAATGAAATTTTTGTGACCATTGCAGTCCGTAGCATGTTTTATTTTGAAACACACTTCCAGCTGTGGTTCAGAGCGGGCAGTAAGGCAACTCATTTGGTCAATAGGTAAAAAATGATGCAATTTATTGTGTTTCGTTGCATGTCTTCCCCCCTCGCCCCCTCCCCGGTCTGCGGGAAATTAGTCCAAAATGAAACTGGTCTGTGGTGCCAAAAGGGCTGGGGATATTGGGGCATATTGTCTGTATTATAGTATGTTTTATATTTGTGACCCTCCACGGCAAAACCAGTCGCTTGTCGTAAATTTTCAAAATTGAGTTGTGTTTTCAAGAAAGGGCATAAATCAAGCTTCAAAACGATACCTCAATGGGACGACATATGACTGAGATATCAACATTCAAAGGAGTCGGGTTTCTCCTGTCACGCCAAGTGAGAAACGGAGAAATCTGACTGATTTGTCTCGGAAACCTCCGTTGCGACAAGCCACTGGTTTTGCCGTGGAGGGTCACATTTTTACTTTTCATAAGTAATAATCTGACCTCAGAACAGAACCTGGGATGTCTTCATAAAATCAAACCTTAAAATGTGTAGCTATAACATCTCATGAAATGACAATTATCACAAATAACAATATTTTCATATTAACTATTCAAGACGATTTTAAACGTGAACGATAAAATATCAGTGGATAATCAATTTACAAAAGAATGAACTTTTTTAAATTATAAGTTAAAAATAATCTTCATTTGCTAACGTTATGGGTAAAAGTACAAAGGTTTCCTTTTTTGACTCACAGTGTTCAAGTATGTTAAGTGTAGTTTCTTACTGCACTCAGCTGAAAAAGTATTATCATTAGCTAATTTTGCTAATTACAGAACAAACTATATTTTTGTTGCCACAGTTTGACCATAATTTTTGGAAATACTGTATATCAATTTGAAAATATTTGACTTTTATTTACTGCATTCTTTTACTAACATCACTAATACCATATTTTGAATACCTCAAGCTAATATCACATACTTTACAACTTTGCAACTTCCTACACTAACATGAAGTGCAGGAAAACGCCTTATGCTAATATTACCAACGATTTTTTAGGGCCAAGCTGAAAATATGCACGACTTTGTGATTTCCCAAACGTACTAACTGAAACCTTTAAATATTAAATATAAGATTTCCTCTTTTTAAACAGGAAGAATTTTAAACCCAGACTTTTATCTCAGATGAGTTGGAGAGTTTTTCAAAGGGCTGTTTATTGACTACAGGGAGGATGAGACGCTGCTTTATCCCATAGAGGCTGTAAACCTCGCTTTTCTGTCTCCACAAAAATTATTCCTCCGGCCTTTTTAATGCAGTCAGGGGAGCTCACAGCTCTGACCCTTGCTGAGTAAAAGGGCAGGACATTCACTTGGTACCTGCTACTCTGTCACCTTGAATCAGAAGCAACGTAAATATGGCACCTGGACATTGAGCAGCACATGACGGGGCAAAGTGTCATTTAGTAATCATGTTTAGACCAACAGAAGTGTCTAAAGACACAGATTAATGCCTTGTTCATATAATATGGCTGGTTTTGTTGAGCAAGGATTAAGCCTAGCTTTGGACTAAGTTACAGTACCAATGGAGTTTCACCACTAAAAGTCAAAGCTAGTCTAAGCCTAGGCTTAATGATACTCTGGCCTATAGTCCCATTTCCCAGTTTTAACTAATATTAGGCTAAATGTTTCTACCAATATTAGGCTATTTTTGGTGCACCTGTATTGTTGTCTTGTTTTAAATAATAGCTGTCTAAGGGCCAATTTCGCAGTCGAGGATTAAGCCTAGTCTTAGACTAACGTTGAGTTTGAATGGTCAATCTCCTTTGGTTTTACAACTTAGTCCAAGACTAGACTTAATCCACGAGCAAGAAACCAGCCCTAAGGGCCAGTTTCCCAGTCAAGGATTAAGCCTAGTCCTAGTCTAACTTTGAGTTTGAATGGCAAATCTCCATTGGTACTACAACTTAGTCCAAAACTAGGCTTAATCCATGAGCAAGAAACCAGCCCTAAAACTCTAAAAACTATGATTGTGTCATGACCTCCCTGGATTTTTAAGTGGCCAGCAAAGGCTGCCATTGTTCAGTTTTCTTGTGTTCAGTTCAGTCCTGTGTCTCCTGTCAAGTTGTTGTCCCACCTTCCTATTGTGACTGATTGGTTGATCACGGTGTGTTAGTCCCCTCACCTGGTTCTGCTTTGTTTCTGTCCAGCCCCTTGTTTCTGATTGGGTGATCACGGTGTATTAGTCCCCTCACCTGGGTCTTGTTTGTTTCAGTCCAGCCCTGTTTCTGCTCGTTCTCCCTTCATTGTTTAATCCGGATTATTTTCTGATTGGTTTTCCTTCATCTAATTACTCCGCTTTGTTGTTTCTGTTTAGTATTTAAGTCAGGTTCTTCCCCCATTGTCTCTGTCGGTCCACCCTCATACTACCCTCCCAGTGTCGGCGTGCTGTGTGGGGTTTCCAAGTTCCTAAGTAGAGTTTTGTTTTTTGGTCCTCGTACCAGTTTAGTTCTGCTTTTGTGACACTGTTAAATAAAGCTGGCTTGCGCTGTGACCTTGCCTCATGTCATGCCGACACCGTTCGTGACAGACTGTACCACTGATCGCAGCCTTTATATTCGATCTTCAATGTTAAACTTTTAACAATCAATTGAATTCACTGGATAAATCAAACCTAATTTTAACAGGTCATAACTTTAAGCTGCTTTGTGTAAAAAGTTATCAAAGTTATATTGGGAGTTTTCTGGAGTATATAAATAAGAGCTAATGCTCTCATTTTTATTTTATTGACATGTACAGCATTTTAATCTGATGCTCTTAACTCGGAGTGACTGTCTCCTTAAGAGCAATTTGGGGTTAGGGTCTTGGTCGGGGACCCAATGATAGTAGTGCTGGAGGGAGGATTTGAACTCACAACCTAACCACAACCATTTTCACCAATTATTTTCATGTGAGCCTGTGTTAGTCGTATTAATAAGTTAAAGTTGTAAATGCCACAAAATGTGGCTCACAAAAAGCATGAGCTACTTTTAAGAGACTAACTTTTCTAGGAAACTTATCGAAAAGTAACTCAAATTGTTAGTGGACAACGTCACGCACAAAAGCCAGTTATTTTTGACTTAACTGCTGGTGTTGGTTTGTTAGTTCTTACAAACATTACAGCAGAAGTTACAACTAGATTTCAAACATTCAGAATTAAGACCTTGAATGTGATTTGTAAAATAGGTAAACAAAAATGCCAATGCGTCACCAAATTCAAAAGCATAAATCATGAACATGAATGAATTTTTGGGTTTTGCAAGGTATTGTAGCTACACGTTTTAGGCGGTTATACAGCTGTCCCTTCTTTGACAGTTTAAAACCATTACCTAACCCCCCCCTGAAATATTAAAGCAGAAGTCAGGCTTGGAGAAAATGCACATAAAAGTAGCTAAAAAGTTTCTCACCTGTGAGATCTCGCTGCTGCTCACTCGTTCACTCCCATCAGCGTCAAAGCGTTTGAACATCAGGTCCACCACGTGCCTCCTGCTGCTCATGTCCCTCTCGTAAGCATCCTGCTCACCTGGACTCAGGTACAGCTGGGCGTGAAGCTCCAACACACTGCTCTTCAGCCTCTTATAGTCGCCCAGGCGACAGTTGTCATCTGGAGACAGAATTAAAACAGTAAAGAAAGAAGAGAAAAATGGGGAATAATGAAAGTTTGCAGAGACTTTAAAGTGTCAAACACAATGAATTAGAAGATAATTTTTAAGAAGTACAATACAATACAAAGTAATAAGTGTTGATTTATTTTAGACACAATGTTATATTAGACATAATGTTCTGTTAGACATAAGATTAACATGTAAACATTTAATTATGGCTAGATGTACCAATTCGTTCCAGTGTCTAATGGCAAATTTCTAAAAATCATTAAGTTAATATTTAGAAGTAAGTGTCAGAATAGACATATGCTTGTGTAAAGCTAAACTTTGTAATTTACTTTGTAAACTTTGAAATGTACTGTGGTCATTGTAAGACTGTGCAAAATTATACAGATTGCATTAAAATATAATTTAATTCAATTAATAAAAGGATAAAAAATATATAGGACAAAATGGTGAAAAAAGGCATTAATATATACTAGGGGTGTTGAAATTAATCGCATAATCTATACGTCGCGATGCAGATGTGTACGATTTTGCATCGACACAATGGCAGACCATAATCGATTGTAACGGAGGTTTTCAACTGGCTGTCTTCTGCCCCCTAGTGGTCCCGCAGCGACAATGCAGGTGGTCTGTGACGCATTCAAATTAGTTTCACTACAGAAATCACTTTAAAAAAATAAAAAGTAATACAAAATGATACTCCCCTCCCTCACACTCAGACTGCTCAGTCCGAGTGGTGCTCCCTGGGACAGAAGAAGGTGAAAACCCCTGGATTATATCACAATGACATTGCTTGGTGATTTTCTGGCTGCGGCATGGAAATTCAAGTTAAAAAGAACACCCCGGAAACAGCTATGGCTCTACAATCTGCGCGCAATGTGAAGTAATGTAGAAAAATTGATGGGAGGCATCGTGATGCATCGAGATATCGTATTGAATCGACTTAATAATCGTAATCGAATCGAATTTTGAGAGCAGTGAAGTTTCACACCTCTAATATATACACAACTAGCAACTGTAAGACCTGTAGTTTAAAATGAATAAAAAATGAAAATTAATTTAAAAACTCAACTCCAAATAATCAAACCCAGAGTAAGCCCCGAGCAGAACGTGTAGTAAGAATGAGCACTACAGTGTTTCTGATGGTGGGAGACATGCACGTCTTAATAACATGCTCTCCGTTTAACAACCTCTTAGCTGTCTTAGCTGTCACATCAACACCGGCAACAGAGACGTGTGTGATGTGATGGAGCTGAGCAGCTTACAGTGACTACACTCACCGACACTGCTGTGACGCCCTGCTACCAAAGGATTCGAGTAAAATATTCCAAACTGGATTAGCAATGCCGCCAACTGTCAATACCTCCCCATTAGGGATTTTCTCATTAAAGCTGGATTATCACCAATCACGACACAGTTGAGGAAGCCGAAGACACAGAGAAAACCCACACGGAAACTCCTCACGGAAAGAATTTACCATGGGATCAAACCCAGCGCCAACCACCGTGCCACCGTCCCAGTGCTGAACCTTCATTCTTTTATTATCTGAACCCAGAAATACGGGCATGAGACCGGGACACACACTCACACAAACACACTCACCCAGCTGACAACAAAACGATTAGGGAATTGGTCCCGTGAACGGAAGGTTGGAACCTGACGAGCAAGGTAAGGGCCCCAAGCACTGCTCTCCAAAAAAAACGCCAAAAAAAGCTGCCCACTGCTCTTTCAGGGATGGGTCAAATGCAGAGGTCAGTGCACCAGTGCTCACTGCATTCGTGGGGTTTATTTTCACGCTGTAGCTTTTCCAGTAACCAAGACAAAACAAAACATTTTAACATTTTTCTCTATTTAAAAAGACGTCTATTTTCAACTAGGAAGTGTTTCCGATTGGTGTTGAATTGGCAGACGTGGGATCTGATCGGCTACTGTGCCAACTCAGAAAATGCTCATTGCGTCACAGTGTCAGCTGCGAGATGGAGTTGGAGTACAGACTCTGAAGGGTGAAATCTCCAAAACGTTATAGTAACTTTAGTAGTTAAAAGTCTAGATTCTCTTATTACATTTAAGCTGCAATCGTACTGTAATTTTGTAACGTGTGGTCATCTAAAAACGATCCCCAAACGAGTGACCTGTGTAACTTGTTAGCAGACACTTGGTCCAACATTGAAAATACCACTTTTTGTTTTGTGTTGCGAAATGCTTTGGCTCGTCACTTTTCTCTCCAGCAGCGCCAAAACTCCCACTTCACTCACTTCTCCCGTCACGGAGGAACAGAAAGCTACATGGAGGACATTGATGAGCGCCGGCGTCGCTCCGTGTTACGCACAGTGGCACCCTGGGTAATTCTAGCACTGACACGTCAAAAAATGAAATAAAAAAACAAAACACAAAGCCACAACAAAGGTGGGAACTGCTTGAAACCGCTGGTGCAGCTGCGCAGACGGAGAGAAGGAAAAATAAAAGGGAAAGACTGGAGCGAGTTGGCGGAAAATTTGTGAGAAAAGGTTTCATTATTATTACAAAGCGCCGGGATAACGGGACAGGCTTTGGGGGAGGGGGGAGGGGGGATTTAGGTTAAATTTGCTCTGGTTTTGGAGCGCAGGGATTGTACAAGGAGAGAGAGACAGTGTTGAGAGATGGAAGGAACGAGCGAGGAGAGAGGAGCAGCAGCTGGACTTTCTGGATTGTCTGAGTGGTTTCACTGACAGCTGTCAAGACTGAGAGAGTCTTGACAGAGAGAGAGAGAGAGAGAGAGAGAGAAGTAGGGAAAGAAGAAAAGAGAGAGAAGAAGAGGGAGGGTGTGTGTGTGTGTGTGTGTGTGAGAGAGAGAGAGAGAGAGAGAGAGAGAGAGAAATTCTTAGATGACACGTTGAAAAGAAGAGTACATGTGTGTGACAGAGAGAGAGCTAAAGGAAGAGAAAACAAAAGGAAGACTGCTGCATGAGAGAGTAAGTGATGTGTGTGTGTGTGTTCTTGTACTTGCTACTTAGTGAGAAACAAAATGAGTTTTTAAGCAGCAGAGTGAGGACATTTTTGGGAAGTGAGGACTTTTTTTAGTGGTCCTCACGTCTTTAAACTGCTTTTACAAAAAAAATACAAGTTTATTTGCAAAACTAAAAGTGTAAAAAGATTAGCTTTTGGTTACTGAGGTTATGGTTAGGGTTATGTCTAGGGTTAGGTGTAGTATTATTTAGATACAGTAATATAGAAGTCAATGGAGGTCCTCACTACTATATAAGTACAAGGATGTGTGTGTGTGTGTGTGTGCAGCTTTCCTCACAAATGCCACAATGAATAAAAGATAAATGCCTGCTGCCCTGCCCGGGGGAAACGAAGGTCAACACTGAGTGTGTGTGTGTGTGTGTTGATGCATATATGAGTGATGGGGACCACACATTCACTCTGAAAGAAAAAGCTGAAAATGACTTTAGGACCAAACCTGCCATTGCTTCTTTGTCCTTTAAAAAATGTCATAATTCAAAAAGAGATAAAGAACAAATTAAGTCTTTGTAGTTTGACTTGGGTCACAGAGCATCATTTAGTAATATTGATTAATAATAATAATAAAAAAACAAGTGAAAAGGTGAAAGTGAGTGATTATTTGTCACTGTGAACACACCACAGCACAGCAAACAGGGCACCACAACCAAATGTGACTTCTGCATTTGACCAATCCGTCAGGGCAATTAAGGCCAGCACCTGAGGAGCAATACTTGGGGACTTGATTACCTTTGCTCATAGTGCCTCCAGTGGTAGCTTACCAGTCATAATAATAATAATAATAATAATAATAATAATAATAATAATAATAATAATAATAATAATAATAACAAACATTTAGGATTTTTGGAGAAAATTGAAAATCGAAATCATATCAAGCGTTGAATATCAGCAGAGATCAGATAGATTTATGCGTTTAATTGATGTAATATACGTATTGTATTGATGAAACCTGTAATTTACACGCATTGTATTACTATCTTTATGAGGAGTCTTCCATAGACTCCCATATTTAAAGTGCATAATTTTTACACCTACACCTAATCCTAACCTTAACCTCAGTAACTAAAAGCACATCTTTTAGTTTCTCAAATAAAACAAGCACATTTTCTATAAAGTCATATTTCCTCTTAGGGACCTCTCAATGTCTAAGCTAAAAAACCAGATAAAAGTGATTTTAGGGGACAAAAGGTCCCCACAATGTGATAAATACATGAACACACACACACACACGAGTAAATGAGTGCAGGTGTGTTTATCATGAACCCATAACTGACATTGTGTTTTCTCCTCCACCTCATTTCTATCAGGATGTGTGTGAGAGCTGTAATGACACAGTGTCCAACCGCAGCCCTGCTTCACCCCGGTGTGTGTCCCTGTATAACTGAAGGTGTGTGACAACAACAACATTCACGCTGACCGAGCTTCTTGTGGCCGGTCTCCCGCAATTCTGTGCCAGCTGACCGTCTGATAGAATCTGCTGCTCACATTCCTCATGGAGGTCAGGGTGTTCGTGGAGAATACTTCCAGGCTGATAGTTGCTGGGAAATACAAGGAGAGCTGGGAACTCCTCTGGTGTGATACCTAGACTCGAGGAGGTGACATGCTAAAAATTTGAACAAAACACAAAATTGATCCTGACTGGTCTCTTGATTTGATTGATTATGATTTTTAGGTCAGTGATTTTGATATCACGATGCATCCCATCATTTCTTCTACATTACTTTACTTTGCACATCACCAAGCAATGTCATTATGTTATAATTCAGGGGTTTTCAACTGCTTTCTCTCCCAGGGACCACCACCATTTACTTTGGTTGTTCTTTTTCAGATATTAGCATTAAAATTCAATATTCAGCAAAATTTTAATCAACTGGAAAAATGAATAAATAAATACATTTTTAAAAAATGATTACATTAGTAACTAGCATAGTGCACATTGGCAACTAACATAGTGTACATTAGCCTCTAACATAGTGTACATTAGCAACTAACATAGTGTACATTAGCAACTAACATAATTATTACATTAGCCTCCGCACAGTGTACGTAGCAACTAACATAGTTTACATTAGCACCTAACATGGTGTACATTGGCACCTGGCATGGTGTGCGTTAGCAACAAACCAATGTTAGTTAGCAACTTCAACATAGTGTACATTGCTTAGCTAACATAGTGTTCATTAGCAACTAACATAGTAGCATTAGCTTTTCTTATAGTATGCATTATAACTACATATTGTAGCATATAGTGTACATTAGCACTACTTGCCGTTGTACATTAGCAACTAACATAATTATTATGTTAGCAACTAGCATAGTGTACATTAGCAAGCTAACATGGTGTATGTTGTATGTATAGTGTACATTAGCAAGTAACATAATAGTGTGTTAGCCTTTAGCATAATTGTACGTGGCAACTAACATAATATTACATTAGCAACTAACATTATTATTACATTAGCTTTTCATTATTATTTGCTAATGATTTATCAATATGTTAGCAACTACCAATTTTTTGAGCTTTTTAGATCATTTAATGCCACTGATGCCCAATCAGCTATTTGAGTAGTAGTTATAGGACCAATATCCCATCCACGTGTCGGACTGGCATCCCTGTTAAACAGAACATTTTACTAAGTGATCACATAATCACACATGCTGTATAGTGGAATCTTCATCGTCTTCATTGTTTTTATTATTTTTAATCTCTTCTTCATAATTTGTGTTTAACCTTAAATACTAAAGTGTTAATTTCTTTTTTTAGTTCATTTATTTATCAGTCCTAAATGGTGGTTTCGATTCAGTATATTGTTCAATATCAAGAAAAATTTCTCCAGTTCACTTTGAATTGTGTGTGATTTCTACTTGTAAAATTTCATAATTATACTATTGTAGTGGGCATCGGTACTCATATTTGTCTGTCGTCCTTATTCAAGATACCTCCAGCAAACTGGTGCTTACTTGTTCAAATTCTTACAAATTTAGAGATCAAGTAGGATCAAGCCCAAGCTCTTATTGACGAGAAATATCGGTTCGGATTAAACTTCCACAGGCATAAGATATCCGTGATCTAATCTCTCAAAAAGCATGAATTCTTCCATTTCCCAATAAAACAATAGTCCGATGTAGAAGTGCGAAATTTGACTCCCGTCGGTGAAGGAGCAGTGGGCAGCTTTTATGGCAGTCCCCGGGAGCAGTGCTTAGGGACGGTACTTTTGCTCATGAGTTCCTTAGTGGTACGGAACTTGAATCCAACTCCCAAACCGTTACGCCACCATCTGCCTCGTGTGTCCCCGTCTCTATGTTTACCAGACACTAATTATAATTAAATTCGTCAAACCTTTAATGACCAATCATGTGATTTTTCAAATAGTCTGTAACTCTGGGTTACATCTCCAAAAAGCCTTTCCCCGGCAGATGGGATCTGAGGCATTTTGCAGACTGCAAGATGGACTCACGAGAACATAGCTCTCATGAACATTTTTCCTTTTTGTTGCTCTTGTTCTGCAGCAAGCTCTAAGTACATTTTCCTTTCGTTCAGCGTCAGTAACTGCGCTCCAACACTTGAGACTCGATGGTCGGTGCCACGTTAAAAATGAGGACATGGCCAGCTGAGGCTAATCCTTTTAACATATATACGGCCCAAAAGGACAGCACTAACCTAAATTTACATCTCCATGTTGGGTACATGTTGTAGGATGCCTAATAATGTGGAGACAGAAAATATGGTGCAAATCATTAATTAATGAATTAACTCAATGAGTCATTCGCTTACACATTCTATTCATTATCTGCACCGCTCATTAATAACCCGGGGTCACACCAGGGTAGGACAGAAACCTATTCAAGGGAACTACCGGGTGAAGGCGAGGACGACCCTCGCTTCAAGCGTCAAAACACACTACCCAGAACACCTCCACACAATCCGCCATTCACCTTATGACCAATTTAGAAGTCCTTCAATAAACTGTGCATGCTTTTGCACTGTAGGAGGAAACCGGGGCTCAGGACCCAGTGATGTGTCACTGGAGAATGCAGTTGAACCTTTCTCTCTCCCCTACTTACTGTCTCTTTTCCCTATCCATCTCTCTCTCTCTCTCTCTCTCTCTCTCTGTGAACACAGAAATCTCTGCTCATATTTTATTTATGAATGTGTGTGTGTGTGTGTGTGTGTGTGTCTTTGCAGTCCCTCTCCTCCTCTCAGTATCCACTATACAGTGATAGTCACTCCAGCCTGCAGGCTCCAAATCCTGTGACCTCAAGCAGACACACTCTCACGCTCTCTGTACCTCTCACATCTTGAACACATCCCACATGCTGCATGTCATTCCTCCCAGATTCCTCTGCGTGTTACTGGACCATTCATCATGCAAGGTGTGTGAATTTTTGCCAAATCAAGCCTTCACATAGGAATGCTGCACATACTTGGGGAAGCATGCATCGCTGAAATCCAGAAAACTAGGGGCCTTCCCAATGCGGTCTGATGCCAGATTTTAAATATTTATAAGAGATTTATACAGTAAGCCAATAAATAAAGAGATAGAGAAATGCCCAAGATCTCAGGCGGTTAAACTTGTGCGGCTTTAAATGGCAGTTTTACTGCCACATGTTACGTTCTTGTTCTCCGTCTGTTGCTTGAAAGCTGCAATTTGATTTCTAAAGCAAGTAAATCTCCCGCCTGTGTCTATAAAGCCTTTAATCTCTCTCTCTCTCGTCATTTCTCCCACGGTGTCACATGACCCTTCCAGCTCCCCGTTCCACCCGTAATTTGATTTACACACTCTGCTGCCTCTCACTGGTTTCACATCTTTTCCCTCTCATCGTCCTTCATCTGCAATCCCTCTCCATCTCCTAGCTTTTTTCCAGCTTCCACGACAATTCACAGGAAATTAAACAAGAAATTTTGCATATTTTTTTTTCATTTTCCACCATATTTCTTATGTGTCCGTACAATAAAATATATTTGTTTTTTAGCTGTAGTCTTTCTAAGCCAAGCTGGGCATTTTCTTGCATTCATGCTCTGCCTCTTTGGTCTCCTGCTCGAAGCAACAGCGACTTCCATGGGCCTTAGATCCAAAGTCGTTTTGCAGTTTCGTTCGAATTCGTCGTTGTTTGGTAAGGGGTGATTAACTGCTCCGCCCAACAGTCTGATTTGTTTTTCTCTGTCGCGTTCACCAAAGAGTCTGGAAGATTCTACTGGTCTTCTAGTACAAGGTGGATTTATATCACTTGACATGGAGGAGAGGGAGAGAGAAGGAGAATGGGGAGGGTGGGATGGAGAGAGAGAGAGGAGGAAGGGATGGGATGAAGAGACAGAGAGACAGAGAGAGAGAGGATGGGATGAAGACAGAGAGAGAGGAAGCGATGGGATGAAAGAGAGAGAGAGAGAGAGAGAGAGAGAGAGAGAAATGGGGTGGGATGGAGAGAAGTGAGAAGAGAGGGAGCAGAAGGGATGGGATGGAAGAGATGGGGAGGGTGGGATGGAGAGAGAAGAAGAGAAGAGAGGGAGAGAGAGAAAGAGGGGAGGGAGGGATGGAGAGAGAAAGAAATGGAGAGAAGGGGATGAGAGAGAGAGGGGGACGGAGAGAAATGGGAATGGAGAGGGAGAAAGAGACAGGGAAGGATGGGATGGAAGAGAGAGAGAGATGGGGAGGTGGGATGGAGAGAGAGAAAAAGGAGGGGATGGAGAGAGAAAAGAGAGAGATAAGGGAGGGGATGGAGAGAGAAAAGAGAGAGTATGAGAGAGAGAGAGGAAGGGGTGGGATGGAGAGAGAGTTAGTCAACATCAACTTGTCTGTCTCTTGATCAAAAGAAAAACTAGTCACAAGCTCTGTACATCAAAAAATATGCAAACTGCAGCATGTTCATTTTCAATCTCACACAAGGACATTGTTATAGCACCATCTTTGAACAAATTCATCAAAGATTCTTCATGGTTATAAAAGTAACAATCAAAACACGAGACTTCACAAGAGTAGAAAAAAGCATTGAAATATCAGCATTCGCATTTTGCTTAACCCTCCTTTTGCGGCTGATGTATATCGCCATCTTTGCTTGGCCTAACAGAAAATTCAGAAGTTGACATTTAAAATGATGCTTCTGCACATATTTAAAACCCAAAAGAAAAATCTCAGTAGAAAAACATTCATTAAACTTAAAGAACAAACTTGTCAAGAGAGCAAAAAAAGGGCACAACCTCTGACATTGCATAAAAGCATGAAACACAGTTTCCCTCCGCACAGCAATAAAAGCATTCATTGCAATTGCACTATGCAGAATTTGCCATTGCAGATCACCAGCTTTTTTTGTTAATGGTGACTTATACAGCGCTCGCCATTGTGGTCTAGAATTTTCCCCAATTTTTAAAACATCTCGCCAGGGTGTATCCGCCCTCTTATCCAAAGACCTTTTGTTAAAAGACAACACATGCTTTATACAAAAGTTTGCCACTTTTGGACCCAATAAATACAAAGTGTCACACTGGAAGTAAGTACCTGTATAGCCCACTAAATCTGGAGACACAGTTAAAATTGGAAAGGGGTCTCTGCAATCCGGACTTTCCTTGCCCCTAAAATAATCCTCTAACTATTGCAGCTCCTCCCTCGTTAAAAGAGACCATTTCTCGAGAAGCTGAGTGACCAGTCGAATTGATCTACAATCTAAGCGACTGGCTAGGGCACTGCTATCATTAAAATCTGGACCAGCAAACTTTAAAACCTCCCCAAGGGTTGTAACCCCAGAGCTGACAAACTTAAAACCTGGTACAAGAGACAAAGACTGACTGAAAACGGAACCATAGACTAGTGGCTCCTGCAACAACCAGAAAAGTGACCCCCCTCTTGTATGTTGCTGGCTAAAAAGGGACCAGACTTTAAAAAGATTCTTATAAAATACAGGAAGTACATTAAAATTCATTTGCTTTGGATCCGACCAAAACAAGATCTATCCAGTCCCAGCCCCTCAAATTTCCATAAAACACAACAAGCCTCTGATTTCCAACTTGAGTCCACAGATCCAGTGAGAACCTGCAGACAAAAGGCAGCAGTTCTGCTTTGCAGATGTATTAGTCCATGGCCGCCATCCTCCTTAGGTAGATATAGAACACTCTGTGGCACTAAATTATCCCAGAAGAAGTCCACCAGGACTGAATCTTTGCCAGCAGGTTTGATGGAGGATCCACACAGGCTAGACGGTGCCAAAGAGAGGAAGCTACCAGGTTGTTGATAATAAGAACACGCCCCTTAAAAGACGTGACCGTGCGTAAAAAAGTCCATTTCTCAAAACAGCCCTTAACCTTTTCAACCGCCCCCTAAAAGTTCTTTTGAATAAAAGTATCGTGTCCTAAAAAAACTCCCAGGTATTTAAACCTGCCCCTATTCCAAGATAGTCCATCAGGGAGGCATGGCTCCCCATTCAACCATCTCCCAACCAGTACAGCAGTGCTTTTTGACCAATTCACTCTTGCAGAGGAAACAACTTTAAAATTTTCAAATATTTTCAACTTTGTATTAATATCTTGCTGACCTTTGACGAGTACTGCCACATCATCAGCATATGCAGACAATTTAAAAACTGTCTCACAGTTGGGGATTTTCACCCCAAGTAACTCCTTCCTCAACCTTACCAAAAGGGGCTCTATAGCCACGCTGTACAGCATGCCCGACAACGGACACCCTTGTCGGATACCTCTGTGCACTGTAAAAGGAGCGCGTAAGTCACCATTAACTTTGAGGATACTTTCAATGTCACTGTATAAAACTTTAATCATGCTAATAAAATTTGGATGGAAACCAAAGGCTGACAAAGTATTCCATAAGTAAGAATGCTCAACTCAATCGAAAGTTTTTTCTTGATCAATAGAAACCACACCAAAGTCAAGGTCAAAAAGCTTACCAATATCAAAAATATCTCTGATAAAAGAAATGTTATTTGAAATCAGCCTACCCGGCACACAGTACGTCTGGTCAGGATGGTTTACCTGTTCCAAAACCTCACTCAATCTATTTGCCAAAGCCTTAGAGAGCAATTTATATTCAGAGCATAGGACGGACACAGGCCTCCATGACCTTATACCCGTCAGGTCTCCCTTTGTAGGCAGTAGAGTGAGCACTGCTCTACGGCAGCTCAGTGGCAGTTGCTCCTTGGTAAGACTGTCCCTCAGAACAGTAAGCACATCCGTGCCCAACTCTGGCCAAAAGGATTTATAAAAGTCCATCGGCAGGCCATCCACTCCAAGTGCCCTGCCACTCACCATACCCTGGAGGGTTCTCTCCAGCTCCTCTAGGGTCAACACCCTTCTAAGGGCTGCATTTGCCTCTTCAGATAGCTGAGGTAAAAAGTCAAGAAAAGCCCTGTCAGCCTCCTGGCCATTTGAAACCCCACAACTATACAGCTCTTTATAGAAGCCGACCGCTCTCTCATGGATACCCACAGAATCTGATAGGATGGTCCCATCTTCAGGCGGCAGAGCATGGATGAATTTTCTCTGGCCATTTTTAATCTCTAAGTTAAAAAAGAATTTTGATGGTACATCCATCAACTTCACACTTTGAAAGCAGGACTTGACCAGAGCTCTCTGTGCCGTCAAGCCTCGAAGGTCAGCCAGTGTTTTCTTTTTTGTTTTCAACTTGTCAGTAAATGCCTGATTTCCAGTTTGCTCTACCAAATTCTGGAGTCCAATTATATCCTCCTCTAGGGTTCTCATTGAAAGAGTTAAGTCCTTTGTGACATTGGCCGTATATACCCTTGACATAGCTGTTTCATTTACACTTTAGCACAGTCCCACCATTGTTGCACAGACTTATAACAAGATTTCATACTGCGAAACTCACTCCAGAAAATTTTAAAATTTGAAATGACCATCTGCCAAAAATTGGTATTAAAATGCCAATAGCCACTCTTTGGCTTAACAGATTTTAAAAACAAGGAACAGAAAACCAAATTGTGATCTGAAAAACCAACTGGAACTATAAAGCACTGCTTAAATAAACTAAGTTGTTGTTTATCACCATAAAACCTGTCAAGTCTTGCCAAGGACAAAAAGTTATTGTCTGAGTGAACCGAGGTATACTGCTTTTGATCACTATGAAAAGTTCTCCAGATATCACTAAGATCATTAGAATTTATAATCTCTATCAGCCGTTTACGAGAGGGCATGTGTGGCTCAACATGATTCCTGTCCACTTTTTGTGCAGTACAATTAAAATCATCTAGAAAGATCATAACTTCATCTGAGCAACAATTACCTATAACACTGCCCATGGTGTTTAAAAACAGCATGCTGTCTGTTGCCATTGTGGGAGCCTTAACACAAATAAACACAAAGGAACGATTTTCAAAATTGGCATGAACTTTGAAAAGCCTTCCTTTTACAATTTCCTCAACATGATAAGAAATTGGTATAAATGTTCTAGAAAACAAAACAGCAACCCCACCCTTATTTGATGCACCATGACTCAGAATAAATAGACCATCAAATTCCCTTGCCCAGTCAGCTGCATTGGAGATATCACTGTGTGTCTCTTGTGCAAAAAAATACATCAAACCTGTGCTGTCGAATTGCTTCAAACAATGCACCCCTCTTGTTTCTTTCTCTAGAATCATTTAGATTTAAAGAGGCAACCCGAGTCTCACTCATAAAGAGAAAGAAATTAAAGAAGAAAGCCATTGGATACATAAGTGAAAAGAGCATTTAACCATTCTCATTTGTGTTCAATAAAACATTAAATTTCATAAGAATTTTACTAAGACGATACCCCTTTTGATCAGTGAAGCTCCCCTCACGCGTAAAAGCTCGTGTCTTTACCGTAAACTGTTCAAGATCAGGAAAATAGTCGTCTACATGGACCTTTTTAATATGTTTGGTATCCTTGAGAAACTTTTTCATGTCTTCCACCCCATAATTACGAGTACGATAGCCGCTTAGGTGTAACCTACAATTTATGCTGCTGTCAGAAAAGTCACTCTCACTTTCATTATCACTAAAATCGAAAAGAACCTCCTCCCTCTGTTCAGTCTTGTTGGAACGCTTTCTTTTTCTGTCTTCCTGTTTTTGGGGAACTTTAAATGCATTGTCACCCTCGTCCAGTACAGAAGCTTCCATCCCTTCTAGAAACATGGGAGCCTCCTCATCAATAGTCACAGCATCGCCACCATTTAGAGGATTCTGAGGGCCACCAGTGTTAATTCCCTCCCAAGACGTGGACGGACCCTCCCCATTAGTAACCGCATCATGTTGGGATGATGCGGTTTCAAGAGTTTGTACCTCAGTCATTTCAGCTGCATTAGATACCCCAGGAGCTGCCTCCCCCTCACCAGCTGCACTAATCTCATTAGGCCCCTCTGCCAGATTGCCATTAGCTTCACCACCACTTCCTCTATTATTCACACTTTCCCGTCTTGCTTGACACGCCCGCACAAGGTGCCCTGTCTGACCACACCCAAAACATTTCATAACCCCAGTGGTCGCATAAATCACATAATTGAAATTGTCCACACTCACATTTATAGTCAAACCAAGTCATCTTTACTGTCTTTAATAACCATATATACAAAACGCCTGAAAGACACTACGTGTTTCAGCAAGGGGGATTTACTTGCGATCGGAATCTTTTTTATAGTCGAGACCAACTTGCCATAACGAGACAAAGACTGTCCCAAAACTTCGTCAGAAATGAAAGTGGGAACGTTCGACAAAATAACCTTCTTAGACGGCATAGAAAGCAGAACAACTGAAGTAAAGACGCCATCTATCACCACTCCAGTTTCGGTCAATCGCGTTATTCATGTGGGACGCTGACAAAATATTTTCATGTCCGACGACTGCGCCGGCCGCCAAAACACAGGGCCGTCGACGCTATTTTAACAGCATGACGCCGAGTAAGAGTTTCAAAAGCGCCCACCATGCTCCCAACGCAAAACCTCTAACACTTCACACGCAAAAGAATAGATAGAAGATAGATGGAGAGAGAGAGAGAGGGAGAGAGAGAGAGAGAGAGAGAGAGCGAGAGAGAGACAGGTAGGGGTGGGATGGAGAGAGGGAGAGAGAGAAAGTTGAGAGAGAGATAGAAAGAGAGGAGGAAGGAAGGAGAGAGAGAATTGTGCTGACATGATGGAAGAATGTAAAGTGATTAGGTGACAAATCTGCCAAGCGAGAGATGACGATGATGATAATGACGATGATGATAAATACTGCTTCAGGAGAAGAAGAGACGAATGAATGGAGTCCTAATAGAAGCTGGGCAGCAAACACCCACATCTGTTACCCTTCTATCACACGCATAACGTTACACAGCACTTTCAGCCTGTCTTTACGGCAACTTATGCTACATGTCCCCATTAGTTTCCACTCGTCTTTAGCAACTATAGCATCACATTTGCATTAAAACACACGCCTTGTTAAACCCACACACTTCCACTTCTTCAGCTTACTCAAACTAACTGGTTTGGATGATGCCAGCGCGCACACACACACACACACACACACACACCTAATTACAGTCTTACTGTAGCTGTGATGCCAAATACAGAAATCAATCTCTGAGACAGCCTGGCCAGCAGCATATAAAATCAATTTTAGCCTCAACACACACACACACACACACGCACACACTTGCAACACTATCTTTGTGGGGACATTCCATAGATTCCCATAATGATTAGATCATATCATTCTACGGCTAATCCTAACCTTAACCCCAGTAACGAAATGCACATCTTTTACCTCTTTTAATTTCTCAAATAAAACATATACATTTTTTATAGTCATTTTTTTTCATGGGGACCTCTCTAATGTCCCCAGAAAGCCCCAAAAAAAAGAATAAAAGTGATTTTAGGGGACAAACCCCGCCCAAAAACATAGTACACAAACACACCCACACACACACACACAAAGTCACGTCTTGCTATCTTTATGAGGTCCTTCCACTGACTCCCATAATGACCAGATGTAAATAATACTACACATATACAATATACCCTGACTTTAAACCTAACCCCCACCTCAGTGACCAAGAATCTGTACATCTCTTTCTGTCCATCGGCGATATATTTCGGCGGCTATATTCCTCAGTATCGGCTGCTTGTCGAAATTGAAGGAGCCAGACCTAAAAAATACACTCAGCTTTGCCTCTGTTCACTCATAGAAGGATGTGACCTTCAAAACATTCGAGTCTCTCCTCCACACCAAGCTGGACGACACAGATCTCGCGCCCCGAAATTGGACAGCAGGTTTTTTTTTTGCAGTTGCTGTAAACCTGCAGTAATATGAGCAGAAGTGGCACTTAAGGTGCATCACTTTTATCTGGGTTTTTGCTGAATGAACTTGGCAATATTGCTGTTTGGATTTACTATCTCTCTCTCTTTCTCTCATATCTCGGCCAAAGACGACAACAATCATGACATGAAATGTGCCGCTATTTGATCAAACAGCTTGAGACCTAGCTGGGGTAGATGGAAAATAAAGGGCAGTTGAGAACAGCAATAAAGACTGGTGGAATTGTGCATGCATGTTGTATGTTACTAAATTTAGGCAAATGCAAACTTATTTTTGTGCACATCTCCGTGGCATCATGTTCCCACGCTTGGCCTCACATATATGCCATAACTTTTCATAATCAGAAAAAACAATCTGCGAATAACTAAGATAAAAAATGCTAAAAGATTTTGTGCACATTTCCAATGCAACATCTCAATCTTGGTCTCACATATGTGCCGTGAAATTGTTGTTTATCCAATATAAAGAAAAAATAAACAAAAAGATGCATGCATTTTTGGGGGAATATGAGCATGCAAAATGCAACTTCAATGCAACTATAAAAAGTATATGATTCATATTTACAAACTTAGTTTTGTGCACATTTCTTGCACATTCTGTTCTCATGCTTGGCCTCAAACATGCAATTAATGCAATCATCTCTCACCCAACAATAAGCACAATACAAAATGCTATGGTGGAGTCGCGCCTCCTTGCGTTTTTATTTTAGCGCTTATTTAGCTTATGTCATGGTGTTATTGCTAGCGTCGACACGGGGGGACTCTCGACGTCAAAAATGTATTAATTGGCCAATTTGTTAGATTACTACTTTGTTCCAGCAGGCCGCACTTTTTTTCTCGAGTTCTAATTACACGTTTGGTGGCGGCGTAATTGCCCTCGCGGTCGCTAACGAATTCAGGAGCCAATCAAACATGTTACGGTGGTGGGGGGTGGCTGGGGGTCCTCGCCGGCGTGTGAAGATCAAATATGCCGGCCAAGCGTGTCACATGTCGTCTCTCTTTTATTCACCCCTGCTATAAATACAAAAGACGCCTTTGATAAGTGGTTTGCCTTGATCGCGAATGCTGCTTGTGCGGCGGATGAAGGGGGAGGGTGGAACGCAGCTGTCGGATGGCCCTCGCTACCTTCTCTGCCTGGATCAGATGTCGGTCTTACACGCTTTGCCGAAAGCGGTACTTTGAGGAATTGACAGTTTTGGAAAATACGTCATCGATAGACGTCAAAGGGTTGGACACAACGCCTCTCATATAGCCAAGTAGCAAAGCTAACAGTTGGCCTCTGCTCACTGTAGCACCATTAGCTTCACTGTAAGCTACATTAGCCCTTTCTTGATGGAGTATCCACTTACGTTTTCTTCGTTTTTTCTTCTTTGTAGCAAATGTAAATGCCAGGAGAGTCTCACAAATACGTACTGGAGGTAGAAATGGAGCTAGCATTCATATTTAATTGCTAATGCAGGAGCATAGCCAGGCTATATAACTAGAATGTAAGCAGAGAACATGTGACAGCTCTATAAAGACGGCTTCTACAGAGCGCCAAATGAAAAGTTAACGGAGGTAAAAAGCTTTTAATATATAAAGAGGACAATTGCTGTTAAGTTCTGCCGTTAGCCCTGTCAAATCCGCCTCCCGTTCCAGAAGCCTCCACCCCGAGTCGGACCGGGTCGTTCAGCTAAGCGCCTCGGGCTACTCGGCATCCTGTCAGAACCGGGCGGAAAGCGAGGAGGGCGTTCAGGAGCTGCAGTCTTACTTTTATATTTACTGTACTCTCCAACTCTTCAGAACAGTGTGCTATTTAAATTACCGTCAAGCCTTTTTCTGAAACAGAAGAAAGAAAAAAAAACCTTTTCACGGTTAATTAAGCGCCGCGCCTCCCAGCGTACCGCCATCGCCTTGGAAAAAAAGAGAACAAAAGCTTTTACTGAGAGCAAAACTCTTCTGCCACGAGTGGAGGAGAATTGCACAGGAGAGAGCTGTGCGCTTACAATTTAGCTAGCAACGTGTTGGAAAGAAACAAAGATCAGAATGATTTTGGGACAACGCACAACTTCCCAGCATCCTTGGCATTCTCAGTCCCCGAAAATACGAGCACCGGTGCTTATCATTTTGGCAAAAGTTGACCAAAATTCTTATAGTGTTGTATTAGGAGTTCAAATATTACCATAGGGGAGTTGCCCCACAATTGGAAGGTCGTCGGTTCGAATCCCGGACTGGTAAAGGTACTACTGAGGTACTCATGAACAAGGTAACGTCCCCAAGTACTGCTCCCCTGGCCACTGCTGCATCATGGATAGGTCACATTTTGTTGTGGTGCACCAAATTTTGACCTCTCTATGGCAGCACCCGTATTCATGGGGCAGTGCTCGGAGACAGTACCTTAGTGGTACCTTTACCGGTCCGGGACTTGAACTGGCGACCCTACTATCATGGGTCACCTCCCTATTTGTTACACTAGCATCTGCCACAACATCCTGAGACTCTCCTACTGTCAGAAACTACCATCTTAGTATATGGTCTTGTATTTTGTACTGCATATTGTCCACTGCTTTGCTCATTGTGTTCTGTGTATTAATCTATTTCATAGTATTTATACTAGAGGTCGACCGATATTAGTTTTCCAGGGCCGATATCGATACTAAATATTGCTAGTTAACATGGCCGATAACCAATATGTGAACCTCCACGGCAAAACCAGTCGCTTGTCGCAAATTTTCAAAATTGAGTTATTATGTTTTCATGAAAGTGCATAAATCAAGCTTCAAAACGATACCTATATGGAATGAATTGGACGACATATGACTGAGATATCAACATTCAAAGGAGTCGGGTTTCTCCTGTCACGCCAAGTGAGAAACGGAGAAATCTGCCTTTGAAGTTGACTATCGCCGTAGCACTCACAGACGCTTGATGCGGTCGCGGCTACGTTTGTATTTACGGTAGCTTACGCTGCATTCACAGCCACACGGATAGCCCACCTGCGTTAGGTTAACTGAATTTGGGAGACGAAGATGGATTCCGGAGAAATATCTTCACGCTAGTCAACCAGTGGATTTACCGTAAATATTGAAGTAGAGCGGTCAAAACAGAAACTTTTAACATTCTGCTGGAATTGAATTCCTCACCTCAAGAAAGTCACATTTTTAGGATGGAAAGGGTAAGTTTTTCAGCCAAATTTATTCACAACAGTACAGTATAGACCTTCCACTGTTTCAAAACACTAAAAACCAAAAATCCCAAATTTTACCCCACGCAACATAAATGGTTGTTTTTCTCAGAAACCTCCGTTGAGACAAGCGTCTGGTTTTGCCGTGGAGGGTCACATATTTGGAACTAATTTAAAAAAAAAAAAAAGAAAAGAAAGAAAGAAAAAAATTGTGAATTTTTTTATTTCATAAAACTATTTAAATAACTTTTTTGCTTATAAATACTTTAACTTTTTGCATTATTCGAATTTAACGTTAAATAATATAAAAATAAACAAAA
Organism: Distichodus sexfasciatus; assembly: GCA_032718565.1. NCBI lineage: Eukaryota > Metazoa > Chordata > Actinopteri > Characiformes > Distichodontidae > Distichodus > Distichodus sexfasciatus. The sequence continues at coordinate 1,090,065 of JAVGVS010000114.1, forward strand.
CGTTGAAACAAACATTTTACATTTTAAACTCGGAAACTTAAATTTAAAACGTAAATATTTTAGTATTCCAAATTAATCAGCAGCAGGTTGTGGTGAAGAAAGCAATGCTGCTCAGCGTGCTGTCCACTTCACCTAGATCTGGTGTGACATATAGACTGTTGTGGGCGAGACATTAATTGAAGCACTGAGTCGAGAGCAAACGGCACTGAAAGAAGAGACGGCAGTGGAGCCACAGTAGCGCACCTTGTAATTACTTAGTATCGGTGGTGGTCAGAATTAAACAGAGGTACCGCTAATCAGCGAAATGTCTAATATAGGCTCCGATAATCGGTCAACCCTTCATTTATATGCTCCTTCTCTTTCTCCAAGATCGAACGAACGCCAACGAATCGGCATCGCGACAAAAAGATATATGACTCCATTCTGATATTCATTTTTACCCTCCTTCGTCATATCAGTTCAGCCCAAAATGGGTCACTGACTCCAAACCCCACCCCCACCGCCAACCCCAACTTCTCCCGCACCTTAAACAGGCGAACATATCCAAACATCACCGCGGCTAAATTCATCGTATTTATCTTCATTTTGGGGCAATAAAAAAGTTGGGCGCGCCACATCCATCCACCTGCTAATGGGATTCATGGGGCAGTTAATGGAATGGAGGGAAGTTTCGAGTAGGAAAGAGCACCTCCATCAAGACAATGGGTCAATTATCTTGTGTTATCCCAGTGCTAACCGCAGCAGTCCGTCTTGCATTTTAAAAAGATGCACTGTTCTCCACAAGACCTGGTGCAGTATTTGTGTCTCGTCCGGCGAGAACCTTTTCTATGCACAGCTGTTGATTTTCTTCCTCCGGGTTAGCATCTTTCTGTTAGACCTTTTAGCAGTTTAGCAGCACGGCAGCAAGTTAGAACTAGCTGCTCTTTTGTTAAAGCTCACAGGAATGCTGTTTCTGCTTCTTTCAAGCTGATTAGCAAAGAAAATTTCACAACTATGGTGTGTTTTTGGATATACTTTTACTGGTAAAGTTCTACAACTTGACCGAGTGAGTTTACTGGACTCTCTGTGTGTGTTTGTCCCACTTTCCTTTACTCTTTGTCTACTCTTTCTTTCTTTCTTTCTTTCTTTTTGCCTTCATTCTCTGTGTTCATTTTACCTTTCCTTACCTATTTGTCTACTCTTTGTTTGTTTCTTTGTTTTTCATTTCTTTCTTTTTTCATTCGTTCTCTGTGCTCTTCTCACCTTTCCTTACCTATTCGTCTACTCAATTTTCTTTTCTTTCTTTCTTTCTTTTTTCTTTTCTTTTCTTTCTTTCTTCGGTTTCCTAGTTCAATTCTTAATTTTCCTTACCTATTCAATTCAATTCTTTCTTTCTTTCTTTCTTTCTTTCTTTCTTTCTTTTTCTTTTCTTTCTTTCTTTCTTTCTTTCTTTCTTTTCTTTCTTTTCTTTTCTTTTCTTTCTTTCTTTCTTCTTTGTGTTCTTCTTACCTTCTTAACACCATTTGATCACTCTTTGTTTGTTTTGTTTTTTTCTTTTCTTTCTTTTTTTTTCATTCGCTCTGTGTTCGTTCTACCTTTTCTTACCTATTCGGCTCTTCACTCTTTGTTTGTTTGTTTGTTTGTTTGTTTGTTTGTTTGTTTGTTTTCTTTCTTTCTTTCTTTCTTCTTTTCTTTTTTCTTTTCTTTTCTGTGTTCTTTCTCTTACCTTTCCTAGTATTTGTCTACTCTCTTTTTGTTTGTTTATTTTTTTTCCTTCTTTTGTTTCTTTTTTCTTTTTCTTCGTTTTGTGTTCATCTCACCTTCTCACCTATTTGCCTTCTTACTCTTTTGTTTCTTTCTTTTATTTTCTTTTTTTCTTTTCTCATTCGCTCTGTGTCTTCATTCTATCTTTCCTTAACTAATTGGTTCATTCTTTTTTCTTTTCTTTCTTTTCTTTTCTTTTCTGTGTTCATCCCACCTTCCTTTTACTTTTTGCCAATTCAATTTTCTTCTCTCTTCTTCCGAACCTTGTTTCATTGGTTCTCTCTCACACACTTTTACTCTTTTCTTTTCCTCATTCCTAAACATCTCATTTCACTGGAAATCAATTCTCCTCTCGCCTTCACTATAGTTTCTTACCTGCTCTCAGATTCTCCTCGTTCCTCCTCCCTCCTTATCAGTGAAACAAGCTTAATTAGAGCTGCAGAGAAACAATAATCACGCAAGTTAAACAGCTAATGATGTTTGGCCCCAGGTGGAAGCTGAAAAAGAGTTTCCTAAAATCACAGAACAACTGTGCAGCTTCATAGCAAACTAACTTACCACGAAGACCGATTTCTCACATTTGTCAGGGTTTTTCACTTGAGAGACTTGGACAGTGCGTATTTTATTGCAGTGCATGTTTGTGCAAAAGATCAGCTCGTTGGTGCTTCTTAAAATCTACGGTTCTATAGTAATCAATGCTTAAATCATTATGAGAATGAACTTGCAATCAATTTAAGAGTGCACTAATTTCCATAATCCAGTGAGACATGGATTCAAAATATCAGCTAATTATGTGCCTCCTTAGTAGTAATCCTTATCGTTATCATCACTGAGAAAGCTGAGAAAGTCCTAATTCTTACAAATAAATGTATGTACATACTTTTGACAGCATCTAAAACAGCAGAAACCACATTAATAGAAGGGAGCACATAAAAGGTGATGGGCGTAAGAGAGAGACGAGAGTGTAGCCATAATACAGAAGTTAGTATTGGTGTGCATCAGGGCCGTCCCCTGAGCCCCCTTCAGCAGAGATCAGAGTCTTGAACGGAGCCTGGATTAGAGTGAGATGCTTCAAACATCTAGTTTCCCCAGAGGAGTTATACATATGGTGCAATCAATGAGTGAATGAGAGTAACTGGCTGATCGGTTGGTGGTGAGAACTTTCCTGGAGACGTAAATGTGACGTAAACTACATCCAGGGGTGCTTTGTACTTGGGTATTTGTAGTTAACCTCTGTAAGTAGGTGTTATTTTGGGTAGTTATTTTAATGGGTATTAAATGGGAGCAATAAGGTTTGACATTATTGGTACTACTTTTGGTACTAGAGAAATGGATAAAATTCATGTTTTTTAAAGCTACGCAAGAGTTATCCTTCACATTTTTCTAACCAGTTCCAGTACTGATTAAGATATTAATTGATGACAAATATGTGGTATTTTCTTATACAGAAGCAAACTCTCTTTTTCTCTGACCATCATCTAAACTGTCATTCAAAAAATTCCAAATTTCAGTTTCAGAAAACTCATTGAAACAAACGTTACTTAACACATTGTTAATCCTGTTCTTACTTCTTTATCTTCTCCAAAAAGTACTGATAGGAATAATATTAAAATACCGTCCCAATTAATAGCCTTATTATTAGGAGTAATAATAAGAGCACTATTACTATTAAAATCTTGATAATGTTCATTCCTATTTTGTACATGGAATGATAATGACTAATATTAGAAATATTCACTCTCTTCACTACAATTATGGCAAAAGTAATGTACTTTGGTATCACATTTTGACAACAAGCAAATAAATGCACTTTAACTTAAAGGATCATATTATGAAAAAATTTACATTTTCTGTTCTTTGGACGTCCATTTGGGTCTGTACTGTCTCTAATAAAACCACTGTAAGTCTGATAAAAACGGTCAATTGTGTTAGTATTAAATTGTGAATGTCAGAAATCATATGCTTAAACGAGCCGTTTAGATTTCTCCTCTACTTCTGCGTCACATTAGTGGACATTTGAATAACTCCACCCTCCTATCTAAGAAGCTCCGCCCACCAGGTAGAACTGCTAGCGCTTCCTGATCCGCCATGGTCTCTCAGAAGTGCTAGTGTAGGAATCGCAATGAAGAAGTCTACCGGCGGAGTGTTGTGTTGAAGAATTATGTCTGTATGGATGGTCGGTTAGCAGCAGCCATGTTTTCACATGAGGTAAACTCTCGCCGTGCCGTCTACACCCCAGTTCTGATAGGGACTGAAATAGAGGGGTCAAAAGCAGATGGAAATGGCTAATCTGAGAAGTATTTTCAGCAAACTACTTCAGAGACATTTTTAGTGGAACTCATAGACCTCTTTCAACTTGCTAAAAAAATGCATAACATGGGAGTGGTGGTTAATCTTCTTTAAAGATACTGCTTAGGTACTCATGAGCAAGGTACTCTTCCACTGATCCATCGCGGATGGATGAAATGCAGAGGTCGCATTTCGTTGTGCTGTGTTCACAATGACAAATAATCACTCACTTAAATATTTAAAGGGAATTTGACTGTGTTTCAGGTAATATGCATCGCTAATTACATTGACTTTTTGTTTTTGCATAAACTAATACCTGAGTTGGAAATAACAGTTCAGAACCATCTCTCTCGCCTCCTAAAGTACCCATTTGTCATCCCTCAAAACTGACAAAGTCAATATTGCTGGATGATAGACTGGTGCTTCCATTTCAACAGAGCACGTCTTCCCTTTGTGAATTATTAATCTTCTGTAAATGTCATTTTTTATTCCACTATCTATTTCACTATTTATAATACTTTGCCCTTTTAGATTTCATTCTGCGGTGTGACCCTGAAGAGAGTGTCTTTTCCCCCATTTGTCTTGTTTCCTTCACCCTTTTCCCTCTTTTCACATAAGTCTTGCTCATTAGAGGCTTGTGTAAATTGTCCGGCAACTTCGATCGACTTTTCCATAAGACGCTGCAGGTTGTAGCCACGGGCTCTTTGGCGTCATCATTCCGAACAGCGTCTACTGTAATTTGCCAACAGCGTAATTCATTTAATAATGTGTTTACACTCCACTTCGCCAACATAACAGCTTGCACTTCCACTTTATCCCAACACTCCTGCTTATGCCAAAGCACACACAGTCCCTATGGGCAAGGCATGCTTTTTTTCCTCCTTTTCTGGCAAGGGAATATTCTGCAAAACACTCCCCCCCCCCTCCTGGAGTCCAAAGATAACATTTTAGTAGCAATTCCCTCTGTTTTAACATCGCTCCATATGGTAGGAGGGTTTATACAGCGTATTTTGCAAGCTGCAAGCTGCATCAGCAAGGATTATGAGGTACTGGCTTAATGTTTGTATGCAAACTTTTCTTAAAGGGCGAAAATTTGTTAAATGGAATACACCCAGGGATCAAATACTCATCAATGATGCCGTACATAGACAAAATAAATGTCGTTTTCCATATTTGCTTGTTTTATTATTAGTCTGATGAAACTGCATGCATGTGGATAAACTTAAATAAGCCTTTATTTCCCCTTTAGCCCTAAATGGTCATCAGTGAAATCAAAAGGTTGTAGGTTCAAATCCAGCTCCATACAATCCCTAGCTAGACTCTTAATCTCAGGTCACTCCACTGAGTCTGTCAATTAGGAAATGGAAGTTGCCCTAAAACCTTGCACGCTAAAGACCAAAAACTGGAAACTAAAACTAAAATTGCAAGCGAACATTAATTTATTGTTCATATTGGTTGTCTTCTGTTTCCCAAAAGCATAGTTGCTAATGTATTGCTAACAACATTAGCAACACTATGTTAGTTGCTAATGTACACTATGTTAGTTGCTAATGTACATTATGTTAATTGCTAATGTACACTATGGTAGTTGCTAACGTACACTATGTTAGTTGCTAATGTACACTATGTTAGTTGCTAACATACACTATGTTAGTTGCTAACGTACACTATGTTAGTTGCTAATGTACACTATGTTAGTTGCTAATGTACATTATGTTAATTGCTAATGTACACTATGGTAGTTGCTAACGTACACTATGTTAGTTGCTAATGTACACTATGTTAGGTGCTAACGTAGTTAGCAACTATGCTTTTGGGAATCGCACCCCTGGAAAGCCATAACCTCAGCATCTACTTTACTTTGCTTTTAAATATTCACTAACATCTTAATGAAGTCCTGAAGTTACTCCCAAGTACACTGTGGTAAAGTTACATTAAGCAAATGTGCAATCATTTCCTTGCTGTTCTATTCATTAATTAGGACATTAGTTTCACTTGGCTAAAGTTACTTTTAATATAATGGACTCACAGAGAGGAGCTACGGGCCCTGCTTGGGCTGCAACTGAACTTTGGACGTCTCTATTATACAGTAAATCTAGAGTCCATCTGGCTGTTTTTCCAATGACTGCACTCAAATGCATCAATAAATCACAGGACAAGTTATAATGATAATGAACACCTCTGGTTAGTGGTGCGATTAAATGACATGAGAGAGGAAGACAAGGAAGAAAAACTGTGTACAGCTTTCCACAAACTCATGAGCATGATGGTGTGGCATTGCATTAATCAACTTCGGCACATGTGACCCTCCGTCTTACAATAATCATGAGTATAAGCATCAGTTGCTCCTAAGCTTATACTGCATACCAAAAATCCATTGTGCCCAACATGATGGAGAGTGAAAGAGAAAGAGAGAGAGATGAGATACCAATGAGACGAGGTTGAAGGGGTCACAAAATGTTTCCCATCCACAACAAAAGCCATCAATCAAAAGAGGTCTGTAGTTTTCTCATTCCATCACTTTTTCCTAAACAAAATGGTTGGTAAAAACCATTTTCCAAATGTTCACCATTCCAGTGTTCTGGCCTCAGGCCTCTGCTCAGCATGCTTCAGTTCTTCAATTCACTCATCTGGACCGTCAATTAAGGCCTCCGCAACTTAATATGCCGCCTTTGGCATGCTCGTTATGAAAGGAATGATGGAGTCACTAATTGTGATTGAAAATAATTAGTGTTTGTTTCTTGGAAAATTTGCAATCACTGCTTCAATTTTCACGCTTTATCAAGAAACATCACAACAAAGCTAATTAAGGTGAGCGCAGTGTGCATTGTTTTGTAACAAATCCTCACTTAAAAAAACACAGCCAGTAAAATGGACACTATGCATGGATACCGCAACTATATATATGTGCTGCAACGGCTGTTGAAGTGCTCGGAAAGATAAAAAAAAAAAACTGAAGCTGAGGAGATGATGAATATTTAGAAGCTGTCGGAGCAAACAGGTGTTGCAAAGCCTCTTCTGACACTCGTCTGCACTGTGAAATTGATTATATGTGGTTTGGTGAAGCGTGGACGTGCCCAGTTGAAGAGGCAGATCGTGAAGATTATGGTAATGAGAAGATTTTCAGAGAGTGAGCTAACAACCCTCTCCCAGCCCAACACAGCACGGTTTTTGAATCTCCTTTTTGTTCATGTTGATTGATTTGAATGGGTTGAAGACTCCAGGTGGCATACGGGCACTTTTGTGGGTTTTTGGATTGAGATTTAATTAGAGTTCACAGACTGGAAGATGGCTGAGGGGGTGTAAAGGAGGGTTGGGTGATGACTGAGAGAGAGAGATTGGTAGAGGATGAGTATGGGATGGGTTGGTGCAGAGTGAAGACTTTCTGGTGGTTGACTGGGGGCTGATGATTGGGCGAGTCCTGCATAAAGGCTGGGTGAGGGTTGGATAAGGGTTGGGTGGGGGCTGGATGACAGTTTGATAAATTTTCGGTGAGGGCTAAACAAGGGCTGAATGAAAGTTGAGTGATAACTTGGTAAAGGTCCAGTCAGGTGTTGTGAAAGGGCTGAGTGATGGCTGGGTAATTGCTTGTTGATGGTTCAATGAGGGCTGAACCAGTGTTGGGTAAAGGCTTGGTAAAGCTTGAGTGATGAAGGTTTAGTGAAGGCTAAAATAAATACTGCCTAAGGGCTGGGTAAAAGTTGGGTGAGGGTTGGATAAGGATTGGATATGGGCTGAGAGTTGAGTGATGGTTTGAGTGAGGAATGGATGAGGGTTGGGGAGTGTTTGGTGAGGGCTGTGTGAGAAATATATGAGGGTTGGGAGTTTTGGGTAAGGATTGAGTGAGGGATGTATGAGGGTTGGTGAGAGTTCGGTAAGGGCTGCATGAGGAATGAATGAGGGTTGGAGAGTTTTGGGTAAGGACTGAGTGAGGGATAGATGAGGGTTGGGGAGTGTTCAGTAAGGGCTGAGTAAGGGATGGATGAAGGTTGGGAAGTTTTGGGTAAGGGCTGAGTGAGGGATGGATGAGGGTTGGGGAGTGTTCAGTAAGGGCTGAGTAAGGGATGGATGAAGGTTGGGGAGTTTTGGGTAAGGGCTGAGTGAGGGATGGATGAGGGTTGGGGAGTGCTCAATGAGTAAGGGATGAATGAGTTGGGGAGTGTTCAATAAGGGCTGAGTGAGGGATGGATAAGGGTTGGGGAGTTTTGGGTAAGGGATAAGTGAGGCATGGATGAGGGTTGGGGAGTTTTAGGTAAGGGCTGAGTGAGGGATGGGTGAGTTTTGGGGAGTCTGGGGTAAGGGCTGAGTGAGGGATGGATAAGGGTTGGGGAGTGTTCAATAAGGAATGAGTAAGGGATGAATGAGTTGGGGAGTGTTCAATAACGGCTGAGTGAGGGATGGATAAGGGTTGCAGAGTTTTGGGTAAGGGATAAGTGAGGCATGGATGAGGGTTGGGGAGTTTTGGGTAAGGGCTGAGTGAGGGATGGATGAGGGTTGGGGAGTGTTCAGTAAGAGCTGAGTGAGGTTTAGTTATTGTTGACTCATGGCTTGGTGACGGCATATGAGTACTTGATGTAGGCTCAAGAAGGATGGTTTAGGGATTATTGAGGACTGATTTAAGGGCTGGATGGGGTAAAATGAGACTAGTTAGAGTGAGTGCTCTGCAAGAAGTTGAGACCTGGTTGAGGGATGAATGGGAGCAGCTACAGTAATGGAGGACTCAGTGTAATTTAAGTTTGGGTTAGAGCAGGCTGATGAAGTAAAAGCTAAGACATTGTGGTTTAATGACAGTGTGAGGTTTGGTACTTTCTTGCTACACCAGAAACTAGGGTCCTGTTTTCTCCTCTTGTATTCCAAAAAGTGCTTGCTTCTAAAAGACGCCCACAACTTGAATTGATTACAATCTTGTGCATCAAGTTTGCTAACTTCAAATTACAGTCAGTCCTCACTAATCCATGAATCCATATTTGATATGTCAAAGATTACAAAAGCTGCACTTTATTCTCATCAGGCATAACAAAGGCCAATCTCATTTCAAGCTAATTTTACTCCAATATCTGCAAAAACATTGCCACCAAACAAACACAATTCTCTCTTCTGAAGCGAGTTATGAATGCAAATCAATATTGATCCACCAACTTAAGCAGACGCATAAACTGCAGTTTTTCCAGGGAAAGCGCAGAGACACCGCTTTAATTTATCCTCCATCAATATGCAGAGGTGCTGCTTGAAGGATTAAATGAGTTTTGCATCTTGGGTTGGGTCATACCTCTTGGCAAATCCATTTCTAATATCTTTTTCATAAAAGCTGTTTGCAATTTGTCTGTAATATGGTTATGTACGAGCTGATTGCAGTGTTCATAATGGCCTCTTTCCAAAGTGCTACTTTTATAGAGTTGTCTTTCCCTGGGCTCGCAGTTCTCTCCAGTGATGCAACACTGCTGTCAAAAGCCCAGCTTTGAAAAGTCGAGGGAAATGCGGGAAAGTCAGCATTCCTACGTACTCTATCTGGAGGTGTATAACATAATTATACCGCCCTCGTCTCTCACTCTTATTTCTTACCTTTGTAGAAACATTCCTCGCTGTGCACGATGGTGATTCTCTGGTGGTTGAGACACGAGGCTCGGTGCAGCTCGCAGTGGTTCTGGTAGAATTTGCCATCGGAGCCGCAAACGGGTTTATAGTGGGGCTTGCAGTGCTCCAGACACTGGCACTGCCCCTGACCCGTCTCATGGTCCACCACACAGTGCTTTCCCAAACCACAGTACTTATGCTCGCAGGGGTTGGAGAAGCTGTTGCGGCCAAAAAATCCTGTGAGAACACATGGGAGAGGAGAATTCAGTATTTGGTGATACATATTTATTGAAATACAACATGAAGTGCAGTGGACACAATTAAATAAAACAGTTTAATAAAGTTAAAATACAAAAAAAATGGTATATAGAAACTCTAGCATATGTGATGACCTGAGTATCCCATAGCTCTTTTTTTCCTAATGCATCTCAAGTGATATCAACTGTCCTGATGGCAGACTATTACCACTATTACCCCAATAAAATGTGAACTGCACTTAGAAGTACACAGAATTACCATGTGCCTTTTTATAAAGTAAAAGCAATATTTTATGCTAATATTTTAAAATTAAATGGTAACTCTTTGATTAGCATTTTGTCATTTATTAAATTTTTATCATTGGTTCATCATTTCTACATTGCTCTTTGGCTTTTCACCCAAAGTTTTATTGGTGCCTTAAAATGACAACTCAATATAAATAACATTCAATATGTATCATTGCATTTACAGTAATATAGAAACCAAAATTATACTAAAGCTTAAATATTAAACACTTAAAATGTTCTCAAAAATTGGTATTTGGATCACAATAGTTAACTACAGAATCTCTATAACTAGTACTAGCTTTCTTTCACCCAAATATCAGACTCATTTTTTGTAGTTTGACTACTGAAACTGACAAATGTGCTAAAAATTTGTGCCTCTATTTGCATCACAATAATTACACCAATGAATCATTTTCCTCTCAATTCCCCTTATCACATTCAGCATTCAGACTCTTCACTTCCAAGTCCATCAACCAGGTTGACTCACATTTTATAAAGCTCAAATTGTATTTTTACAGACTCACATGATATAAACAAAGCACCTTTTGACTTGTTTGCAGGAAGAAGTTCATGACTGGTCGCCAGTTTAAATTTTAGGATTCGTAAAGGTACTACTGAGGTACTCATGGAGCACTGCTCCTCGGGCTCTGCCCATGCCAGCTGCCCACTGCTCGTTCACGGATGGGTCAAATGCAGAGTTGCAGTGCACTGTGTGCCGTGCTGTGTTCAAATAATGACAATCACTCACTTTCATAATCACTCACTAAGGGCCTAGTCCTGAACTCGCTTTGAGTTTGAATGGTAAATCTCCATTGGTACTACAACTTAGCCCAAGACTAGGCTTAATCCATGAGCAAGAAACCAGTCCTAAAAGCGTAGTCAAATTAGGTAAGATAAAGATGTGTAACACTTTGTTACCACTAGTTAGCTCAAAAATCCACTGAGGTCAGGTTAAGTCGGGTCAGACCTGGGTAAAGTGCCTCTAAACTTTCCAAACTGAACCCTGAACACGAGACGTTTGGTTCTATAAAAAGTTTCACTTTCCTCGCCTCTGACAGATCAAAGCACTAATATTTGAAAAAGGCTTACAGCTCCCAGACAGATTATGCCTCGGCCCAGTCACCTTTTAGCCTCCTCTTTCTGCTTTCAGCCTCGGAGGGTTGCTGCGGCTTTTCGAGATGGGAGGAGAAGCCGAGCGCCCGGCGGCGTGGAAGCCTCAGACCTGATCGGTCGTAAACAGATGTGACAGGCGGGGAAATACATAGGGCTCTGAGATCGCTGAACCGAACCGAGAGAGCAAACAAAAGCGGCTGCCACGTTACGGTGGCCATCTCGAGCCGAAATTGCCGGCCCTTCAGAGACGCCCAGAAGGTTGAAGCAGCAACAATGGAGCGGTGTTTTTTTACAGCTCAAAACTCAGCTCTACCTGTATAAAACCGGGAGACTTTGAAAGTCAAAGTCCATCAAGGTTTCTGAAGTTAAAGCAGTAGCTGAGCGTCAGCAAATATCAAGACGAACTTGAGAATATAGAAACAGGAATAATTATGATCTAAGAAACTTTTTCGTTATGTGCTCTTCAAGCAGACCAGGAACTTTCCAGTCAGGAATCACAGAGATGATGCGCAGTTCATTTTACAACACAATTACACAGTTCTCTTTCCCTCTGAAGTAAATATTTAAAGGGCTCGGTACTATAAAAACGTCTTTTAAAAGTGTAAAAAGTTCCATGTTCCTACAGAGAGGCTGAACCTATATTTAGGAATATTGATGTCACTCTGAATAAGAGCGTCAGTTAAAATGCCATAAATGTCAACCTAAATAATGTATGTGGGAGGAGTGACTTTTCCACCGGAGAACAGGATTTGGAAAGCATTGTAAATCTAGCTCAAAAATCTCCAAATGGAAAGTCTGTAAAATTAAGAAGCCAAGAAGCCACATCTTCTTGGTCTAGAGACAAGGATGTTGACCACTAGACCACCCACTAACATTTACATTTGCAGTTATGGCTTTAATCCAGACCACCTTTAGTTCCTAATTACAGGGACAGTCTTCTTGGAGCAACTTGGGGGTAAGGGTCTTGCTCAGGGACCCAGTGATGGTAGAGCTGGAGGCAGGATTCGAAGCCACAACCTCTTGGTCTAGACGTGAGTATCCTAACCGCTAGACCACCACCACCATCACCCATCACATTAAACATGAATCCATGCTCATGAGTACCTCAGTGGCACCTTTACCGGTTCGGGACCTGAACCCTTCGATCAAGTGGCCAACTCCTTAACTATTACGCTACCAACTGTCCTAATAAATAAAGCTGATGTGAGGGTTGTTTTACACTGTAATTATTGCTGCAACAACACTGAAATGATTTGTTGGTGACTTGAAAGGTTCCACACAGACTTACACAATCACACTTCTATTCACACCTTATGGTGCCAATTAACCTATAGTGCAGGAGGTAGGATTCGAACCCACAACCTCTTGGTCTAGAGGTGAGTGTCTTAACCACTAGACCACCAGCATCACATTAAACATAATAAAGAGCTACTCTTTCCTATATTTACAGTAAAAGCAGCTGCAGAACATGAAAACTGAAGACGAAATAACCCCGATGATATGAAAACCAAACAGGCATCAGATGAAATATTCATAATGACGAGAGCAAAGCCGGGCGTGAGAGAGATCAGAGCCTTGTTTGTGACTCACAATCCCTTATGAATCAGCGAATTTCTGGAATTTTCAGATGTTATTTCGCACACAAATAAATAAAGACACACAACGGCTTTGTAGAAACCAACGGTAAAATCAGCTGCTGTCTTCTAAGAAACAGAAGCCCTGTCATGAGCTTTGCCACAATTCTCCTTTATTCTGTGAGATTGCACCCAGGACGCATTTTGTGACCTCATTGTAGAAATTTGGCTGAATTTACAACTCCAATGTTTCCTTTTTTTCCACCGTTCAGTCTCTCCTTCTCCTCCTCTCCACGGTTTGTTGTTTTTTTCCAAGTGGTGATGAGTTTGCTTGTGGCATTTAAGGAGAAGCCCGGCTCTTCAGCTGGCATTTATCAGTGCAAATATTTTACGACGGATTCAATCTAAATGCTTTGATCCTTTAATCTGTTAGAATTTGTATCTATTTCTTGCCAGCATTATTTATCAGCTGCTCATTGTGAGGAGGAACAACGGGCTGGTGGTGGCGGTGGGGGCAATGGCGATGGGGTTGTGTGAGGTTAGAGAGGGACTTCGTCAAAATATGACGCAATCAAGACCCAGCTGAGACAAAAGAGGAAATTAGCAGCAGTTATTATGGTGAGGTGGGGAGAGGAAAAGGAAAAGATGAGGTGGAAGAGAAGAGGATGTGTGGATGGAGAGAGAGAGAGGTAGAAAAGAGAAATAGAGATCGAAGAAAGAATGATAGAAGACAGAGGGAGAGAGATTAGAAAAAAGAGGAGAGAGAGAAATGAAAGATAGATAAGAGAGAGAGGTGAGGGAAAACAAAGCATAGAAGAAACTGAAAATAGATGAGATAGATGAGAGAGTAAGAAATGAGAGAGAGAGTAGCAAATGAGATAAGGAGTGGGGGAGAGGGAAAAAAGAGAGGGAAAAGAGAGAAAGATAGAAAACAGAGGGAGAGAGATGTGTTTGTGTGTGTGTGAGAGAGAGAGAGAGAGAGAGAGAGAGAGAGAAACAAATGAATGAGAGAGATGGAAAACGGAGAGAGAGAAAGAGAGAGTAAAGAATGAATGAGAGAGAGAAAAGAGAGAGAGTAAAGAATGGAATGAGAGAAATGGAAAAAAAGGAGAGAGAGAGAGACGGACAGATAGAGAGAGAGAGAGAGAAAGAGAGAGAATGAGAGAGAGAGTAAAGAATGAATGAGAGAAAGATGGAGAGAGAGAGAGAGAGAGAGAGACGGACAGACAGAGAGAGAGAGAGAGAGAGAGAGAGAGAGAGAGATGACAGAGAGAGAGAGAGAGACAGAGAGACAGAGAGAGTAAAGAATGAATAAGAGAAATGGAAAAAGGAGAGAGAGAGAGATGGACAGATAGAGAGAGAGAGAGAGATATGGACAGATAGAGGGAGAGAGAGAGAGATGGGACAGGAAAGAGAGAGAGAGCTACAGAGAGAGAGAGAGAGAGAGAGAGACAGAGAGAGTGTGAGAGAAAGAGAAAGATGGGACAGAGAGAGAGAGAGAAAAGAGAGAGGAGAGAGAGAGATGGACATGACAGAGAGAAAGAGGGAGAGAGAAAGAGAGAGCGAGAGAGAAAGACACAGAGTGCAAGAGAGAGAGACAGAAAAGAGAGAGAGGGAGAGAGATGGACATAGACAGAGAGAAAGAGAGAGAGAGAGAGGAGAGAGAGAGAGAGAGAGAGAGAGGGAGCGAGAGAAAGAGAGAGATGGACAGAGAGAGAGAGAAGAGAGAGAGAGAGGGAGAGAGATGGACATAGAGAGAGAGAAAGAGAGAGAGAGAGAGAGCGAGAGCATATTCTGAAAGCTGCTGAACAGTAGACGTGTGCGAACCTGAATGAGTGAATTTTAGACGCTATAACAATCTCACATCCCAGATAAATCAGCTGATTACCGTACCAGTCTGAACATCACCTATTACAACACGGTTTTACTGCCCCTACGCCCAGCCAGGACTCAACTGCACCATCACACCACAACCAGCATGTAATTAAACATCTCGAAGTACAGTCAGAGAGAACGTAATGAAGCTGCAGTGGGAGTGGGATCTCACAGGGTTAATCAAACACACAGTCACTTAACACCAAAAGCACAAGTGGTCCCAGTCTGAACGTCTTGTCCCCCTTCACAACCCCCCAAACCCCCAGACCAGCACCTGTTCCTCCTCTCCAACAACACCCCCCACCCTCGAGAGACCCCGGCCTCGCCCATCTGATGTTTTCCAAAAGTGTGGCGGTCCTCTGGGATCCTGGGTAATGTAGTAAACAACAGTAGGCAGCGTTCAGAAGCTGGTTTAAGGAGCCCCAGTAGACTCCACGACGCTAGCAACCACAGCAAACAAAACAGCGAAAAACAACACTTTAATCTCCGTGTGGAAGAGGACACGTGAGCCTGCCACCCACACACACACACACACACACACACACACACACACACACACACACACACGCAAACAAACAATGAGACATATTTACCAATTAAAAAAAAAAATTCTCACTTAAAGTGAACCAAAGTGAGTGATTTTTTTTGTCATTGTGAACACACCACAAGCAAATGTGAACTCTGCATTTGAGCCTAGGCAGCAGTGCTTGGGGCCGGTACCTTGCTCATGAGTACCTCAGTGGTACCTTTATTAGTCCAGGACTTGAACCGTAACAACACTGAAGTTGTTCAGCACCAGGGACAGCGATCCCTTGTCAGCCCCTCCAGGATTTCGTGATGTTGCGATCGCAACTATTAACACAAATTCAGCCAATCCACGCAAATTCATTACTACCGTGCAATTTTGATCAATTACCACAATTTTTCCGCAATTTTTCACCAATCATTGTCGTTTCCCACAAAACGTTGAGCCATGCGTCAGCGAATTCACTTCCTTGTTACGTTTAGAAGACGCAGGAAATGTGTGGTGAAAACACCTCACATTTACCTTCAAAAATAACTAAATGATTAACGGTTAATAAAAACTAGTTTTTTTAATAAAAAAATAGTGGTTTTGATAAAGAATCATTATTAAGGGGGAAAAAATTGCAATTAAAGTTTTTTAGAAAAACTGCCGCGAAATCAGACATTTTTGGACGCAATGATCTCGCGAAATCCCGAAGGGACTTATTGGTCATAATTTCAGCTCTTTCCTTCACCTGTTTTCGCACGACAGTCAACATGGTTCTTATGCCACCTCAGACCACCTCACTGAACACATCTAAAATCTGTTTCAACCCACACTTGTCTTTTTCTTACTTTTATCATCCCCATTCATCAAAGTCTTTCTACTCGGCCAGTTTTCAGGTCACAGCCACAAAACACTGACATTTTCTCGCGGAAATCCATCTCTAGTTTGTCATTGTGAACACACCACAGAACATGGTGCACTACAACCAAATGTGACCTCTGCATTTGCCCGTTCGCGAAGGAGCAGTGGGCAGCTTTTATCGGAGGTGCTTGAGGACGGGATCCTGGCTTGTGAGTACCTCAGTGGTACCTTTACCGGTCTGATATTCAAACCAACTCGCTAACCATTACGCTTTACATGTTGTGATAAATGAAAGCTTCTCTACGGGGCTGTGTCTATTCGTTTTTCGTGCCTTCCTTATGAATGACAGTTACATTCCCACCCTTCTCACTCACACTTCTTATTTATAACAGAAGAATCCTTAATGTTTATGTGTGAAAGTCTTCACTTAATACATATTTTTAGGACTTCCTGACTCTGTGACACTTTTTGCTGTTTCTTTTCAGTATAAAATGCTGCAATTTTGATGGAAAACATGTTTTGAGGTTTGAGCGAGCTGTTGATAAAATTATGGGAATTCAGAGTTGTATATGATATAAATATTCATGCCTCTGACCTTTCTTGAATGTGACATTACTTACAGTATTTTCTTGTGAGTTTGTCGAAATGTCGTGCAGACAGCAGCTGGATAATGCAAGTTGTCACCCATGTAAAGGGCAGAACGCTTTTATAAGAGACTTGTGACGAGACCGGGGCACAGATTTCGGGTGAAGTGAACTTTAGGACTCATGTTCTCCTCCGCTGCAGGTTGACAGGTGTGTGAGTGCCTCACTGACAGGTGTGCAAGCGGTTGTGTGTGTGTGTTGGGGTTTTGTGCATCCGCTTAGAGTAGGAGTGTGTATGTTGGAGATTACTGCATGTGCTATGGTGTATTCCATTTGCCATTGGTGCTCGGTTTCCAAATCATTTTCCGAGGGCTGAAGCCGGAAGTGACAACATGCTCACCCCCCGTTAACTTTTTATCTGAATTGTCCGTCTCAAGTTTCTGAAAGTGCTAGTAAAGTTTTAGCACTTTAGGTGTTGTTTGGGGAAATTCAGTGGGGAAATTCAGATAAAAAGTTTTAGCGGATGTGACATAGTCTCGTCAGCCGAATCTCGGATCCAATGGCAAATGGAACGCAGCATTAGTTGCGGCAATTGAGGTTTATGTGTTGGGGCGGGTCTCGAGTCTATCAGCAGTGTGTGTGTGTGTATGTGTATATATACATCCAAGCACGTGTGTATATCCTGCACTTGCTTTCATAAATCTAATGTTAAAACCCCACTGTACCTTGTTACAAGCTGTTGTATTAGCTGGTTAATACGCCTTAAATCCTCGTCTCCCAAAGCGGTAAAATTGGCAGCGTTGCTCATCTATCTCTTGTCATTGGCTCAAGAGAAAGTTTGGCTCCATTAAGGCACTAAGTGGATACAGGTGGAGGACTTCTTAACTAGCAGAAGCCTCCTAATGGCCGCGGTTTTGGCACGCTAGCTAGAGTTGTTAGGTGCGTGGTTGCCAGTTTGCGGGAGTGAAGAGAGTGTAAATCCCCATCTCTCATCTGGTCCCTCTGAGCCCAACTATTAGTCATGCTCCACTTCGCTTGGCTGCCTAGAAAATCCCCCCAAAAAACATCTCGATGTTAATTCACGGAGTCGCTCCACAAACATGTCGCCTTTTTCTGCTGTTGAAGGAGTGGGTGCTTCGTGTTCAACTTCGAGATTATTCAGGTTGAGAGTTAGAAAATGAGGGATTATTTGATGGTGTTACATTAAGCACTAACGTGGAAAATGTTAAGGTAAGCATTAAATTATGGCTAGAATTCAGGTTAGGATTAGATTATGGTAAAATTTAGGATTGGGATTAGATTATGATTAAATTTAGGGTTTGAAGGAGATTGTGTTCAGATATAAAGTCAGAATTTGATTGTGGTCAGTTTTAGGATTAAGATAAGCTTATGGATAGTTTAAGGTTGAGATGATATTATGGCTAGGTTTAGGGTTAGGATTAGATTATGGTTAGATTTTGGGTTAAAATGAAATTAGGTTTAGCTGTAAAGTTATAATGAGATTATGGTTAGATTTAGGACTAGGATTATATTATAGATAGTTTAAGATTAAGATATTATGGCTGGGTTTAGGGTTATGATTCAATTTTAGTTCGAGTTAGGATATGGATTAGATTATATTTATCTTTAAGGTTAGAATTAGATTATGGTTAAATTCAGGATTGGGTTAGATTATGGAGTTAATTGTTAAGATAACATTATGGCTGGGTTTATGGTTAGGATTAGATTATATGTGGATTCAGGGTTAGGATAGATTATAGTTTGGTCTAGGACTAGGATTACATTATGGAGAGTTTAAGGTTTAGTTGATATCATTATGATAGAGTTAGGATTAAATTATGCTTACATTCAGGGTTAGAAGGAGATTATATTCAGATGTAAGGTTGGGATTAGATTATGGTTAGCAGGAGGATTGGGATTAGATCATAAATAGGTTTAGGTTTAGGAATAGACTATGGTTAGGTTTAAGGATAGCATTAATGCATGGTTAGGTTTAGAGGTTGCTCTAATCTTGGCAGTTCTAATCTTCATCCCCAACTCGTTCACAGCTGGCAAAACTGAACTTATATTGAGTAGTTTTGGGAAGGAGGGACATTGCCGTTCACCATTAAAGCATTAACGCTCCAGCTGAGAGCAGCTCCTGTCTTCCTCTCCTTCTCTTTCTCTTCATCCCTCCATCCCACACATCGCTCCTCCACTCACTTATTCAGGCACATCGCCAGTCCCATAGGGCACCACAATTTCAAGATTAATGTACAATTTAAAGCTATACGTCTGTAACACTGTGAATTATTCAAATCAGCCACGGACTGGGAAAGCAGCCATGTGCATACAGATACAGATACACACACATACACTCTTCATCAGTCTGAGCCCAGTGACGAGTCTTTTAAAAAAATCCCTTCCACTTTTTGTAAGACGAGAAGTGAAAACGTTCCTGCAGAAAGGTCTCAGCAGGTTCCCTTTGGTCAATAATAACTAGAATAGTTGGTGTAGGGTTTAGGGTTAACCCTAATCCAAACTCCACACAGAAAGACTCCACGGCCGACCCGAGGATCGAACCCGGGACCTTCTTGGTGTAAGGCGACAGCACTAGCCACTGTACCTGAGCCTTTTCTTCTGTTAAAACTCTTAATCCGCAAATTACGTCACAATTCCCAACTTTTCTCAGTTTCTCCGAAATAAACAGCAGTTCCAATGTGATGCCATGTTCCATTTCAGTTTATATTAACTTTTGTTACTGCCAGCATTTCCAACCTGGCAGGGCATCAGCGGGCACCAGACCCCACGTGCCATCTGCACTGCATATGACAAATCCGTCCGGGATTATGTCAATTTGCTGGATTTCTAGCGTCTGCAGTTCCACTCCAATTCAAGCTGACATCCTGCATGTTCACCTCACACTCCTTCAAATCCAAGATGTTGCAGCGGTGAGCCGAAAGCAACTTAAGCTGTCACTTCCTTTCACACGTACGTCACATTTACCCACTAAAGGCGTCACATACCGAGCTGTTCGGAAATATATATATTTTTGTAATATCATCCAAGCGCTTTATTTCATACCGAAACCTGATTTTGCCCGTCAGTTGATGAGCTGAGGCCCAAGACGTGCCAAGTGACTTCATTTCCCGATTCCAATTACAGAACGTTGTGGAATCTTCTTCTGCATGATGTCCGTCTCTCTCTCTCTCTCTCTCTCTCTATCTCTCGTGTGCACTCTTTTTCTCCCAATTCTGACAACCAATTTCATTTGGCTTCATATGTTGTCGAGACTCATTCATCCAAACCGATGTTTTGATGCGGTCAGTTTGTCTGCTAAAATTGTGCTTAAATCTAACTGCTGACACATGAGACACAATAAATAGTTCCTCTTACAGGCCTTAAAATTGAAGTATAAACAGACCACGTTGTTTGACAATATTGAAAACTAAACAGTGGTAAAAATAAGATGGCCTCGAAATTGGCCTCAGCCTCAAATTATTCCTGTTGTAGATCTAAAAAGTGAGCATGTAACAGTCCAAATGATCTGATTAGGGTTAAGGTTAAGATTAGAACATGGTTCTATTTAGGGTTAGAAGTCCAGATGTAAGGTTAGGATTAGAATATGATTAACTGTAGGATTGGCATGAGATTTTGGATATGTTTAGGGTTAGGGATTAGATTATGGTTGGATTAGGGTTACAATGAGATTATGTCTTGCTGTAAAGTTAGAATTAGATTATGGTTAGATCTAGGACTAGGAGTAGGACTGGATTATGGATAGTTGAAGGTTGAGATGATATGATGGCTATATTTAGGATTAGGATTAGGATTAAAGTATGGTTAGATTTATGTTTAGAATTTAAGGTTAGGATTAGATTATGGTCAACTATTGGATTGGCATGAGTATATGGATATGTTTATGGTTAGGGATTAGATTATGGTTGGATTAGGATTAGGATGAGATAACGTCTTGTTGTAAAGTTAGAATTAGATTATGGTTAGCAGTAGAATAGGGATGAGATTATGGATATGTTTAGGGTTAAAATTAGATTATGGTTAAATTTAGGGGAACGATGAGATTATGTTAAACTGTAAAGTTAGAACTAGATTATGGTTAGATCTAGGACTAAAATTGGATTATGGATAGTTTAAGTTTGAGATGATATTATGGCTAGATTTAGGGTTAGAATGTAAAGTTAGGATTAGATTATAGTTAGAATTGGGATAGGTTTGAGTTAAGGATTACTTTATGGTTCGGTTTAAGGTTAGTATGAACTCACGGTTAGGTTAAGGGGTAGGTTTAGATAATGAGTAGGGTTTAGGAGCAGAGTAAGATTAGAATTAGATTATACTTTGAGATTATAATTATTTGATGCTATTAACAGTCATATTAAGATTATAATTAGATTTTGGTATTTATTCATCCCCAACTCATTCACAGCTAAAGCGATGTCTGTGGAAAAATCTTGAGCTAGCCCTCCTTTCTAAACGGCTAACGCTTAGCTAATAAGCTCAGGGTTATATCACCACATCTTAAGACCAATTTGTGCAACAAGGCATTTTGGACGCTTATTTCCCCAATAGTGAGGTTAAACACGTGCAGAGTAAGAAGCATGACCTTCAGTTTAAAACCCATATACAGTGATATGGTTTATGTATTGGAAGGTAATTACTTTGGCCGTGAATAATTAAGAGTGCACTTAAAAGTAAATTAAATAAAGTGCATTAAAGGACGTTGCAGGTCAGATGTTCGGCCAATTCATTCTTAAGATCCTTAAAAAATGACTCAGCGTTGTTAAGGCTAAGTGACATTTGAAGATCCTTGAGTCATTGAAAATCAGGAGGGCTGAAATTTAAAGATCTTTCTAGGGTGGGATTTTTGCTCGGTTGGGTAACGAAAAATAATGAATGTATGAAGACTGAATTTAAACTTTGAGATGTTCTTATAACTTCTAAAACTCTTTTGATACTTTATACTGTAGGGCAAGAGATGAACTTTATATGGCACAGCAATGAAAAATCTTCATTGGACTGTTAGCATTAGTTTAAGTCAGAGGTGACAAAAACTGATCTCATGACGAAATACTGTAATTGTGTCAAAAATGTGTCAAACATACTGTACAAAAATTATTGTTAATTGAGTAATTGTTTAAATTGTTGCATCTACGGTAATGAAATTGATTGTCCTAATATTTTGCAATCACAACTTTGACCAGAAATTTAATTATTCATAGCAATAATCTGAATTATTTAGCAATAATCTGATCTCAACACTAACTGGGGCATTTGGCAGCGTAACGGTTAGCACATTTGCCCTGTGATCAGATGGTCACGGGTTCGAATCCCCAACTGATAAAGGTACCACTGTGGCACTCATGACGAAGGTACTGTCGCCTAGCACTGCTCCTCGGGTGCTGCCCATGTCAGCGGAATCGGAACTGAAAAATATGGATCGATGCACTCTACCGTTTATGCAGTAGCACAACTTCCTTTGACTAATTATGGATGATGTGGGCAGTAAAGTCTTTATGTACACCGGACCTGACTGCTCATTATACTGCGAGAGACAGCAGTAAGTAGAAGAAGGGGAGGAAGGATAGAGGAGCACATTAAAGTAAATGGCAGGTGGCAGGTGAGTCCGCCTTTTATGATAATGCCCCCTCTCCAATTACGAACGTGACCTTCTGCAGCGCCACCGCTAACCCGGCTCTTCATTAGGCTCTGATTAGCAGACCATCGCGTCGAAGGCCGAGCCAGAGCCAGATCCGGAGCTGGAGCTGGAGCTGGAAACGAAGCCAAATCCTCTCTCTCTCCGAAGTCGACTCTTTTTTTGCACCGCTGATGGAGTGACCCAAGAGCGAGACGCATTCCTCATGCCTCGGGAAAGCTCCCAACTCCCCCAGCGAGCGCTTGGCATCGGTTGACGGACGCAGCGCCATCTGGGTTAGCCACGAGGTCCGCTGGTGATTTACAGGCAGGGCGGATACATGACTATTTGTTAACATGGTCATTAATGTTAGAACTCAGGGGGGCATGACCGGGGTCGCTCTGTGCAGTCTGGAGTAGGGAGTGTTCCCTCCCAGCATGCACTACAACAAAAGTTGGATGATCATATTTTTAAAATCATATTACTTATATAAAAGGCATCAAGGGAACGTCCAGGTTAGAGTTTGACCAATCAGAATCTTAATATCAATGCCATTTGAGCCGCGTTAAGAATAAATCGGAGTGTATTTCACTACAAGTCGTGTTTATGTAACTACGTATGTGGACGATAAAGAATCTCCCCAAACTCATTTGCCAGTTCATGAGAAGGAATAATTTATCGAGGAACATTGTTTCTTGGTTGTTAAAATCAAGGTTTAAGAAGTCAGAGTTGACGCTCTGATCTTCAAACTCAAACCCCATGACTCAGATCTGATAATACCACACCTGATGGATGAGAACATTCTGCCCTTTACCACGGTGAAATGTTTTCCAGCTTTTAATAGGAGACGAGGTCGGCGAGCATGGACCGCCGGGTCACCACCTTCTCCAAATGTCTCAGAGTTGAACTCAGAAATTCTACTTTCTTCAAATGTGAAGAGTTCTAAAGTGATCAGCTCTTATTATCACGGCATTATCGCTACTCGACGACAGCCGTCGTCACCGAACCCACTCAAAAATTACCTTGACTCCAGAGGAGGAAGAGATCTTACGGCTGAAGAGTTTTCATGTCCTTTTTTAAATCTGAGCCAACATGCTTTAGTGTGAGAAAAGTCGCTGTCTTTATTTTCTGACTGGGGAGGGTCACGTTGTGTCAAAGCTAAAGCAAAAGTTATTCAGCTAATAATAGCTAGAGTTAAGAGAGAGGACGCAGTGTTCATTTGGCAAAATACATCAGCGTTATTTAACCGCATTAAATACAACTGAATGTGTGCTCTAAACAATTCTCCAAAATATTCATTACAGGTAGCCCCCGACTTACGATGGAGATGTGTTCAGATGACCCCATCGCAACTTGAAAATATTGAGAAAAGTCGAGTCTTTGAAGCACCAAAAATATGGCCGCAAGTGGCAACAAGTGGGGACCCAAGCACGGAAATTCAAAGCTAGTGTAGGACTAGACTTAATCGTTGTCTGGGAAACCTGAACATAGATTAACCCAAGTCTTGGACAAAGGCTATAGTACCAGTGGAGATTTCCCATTCAAACTCAAATCTAGTCTAGGACTAGTCTTAACCCTTGACTAGGAAATTGACCCTTAGGGCCAGTTTCCCAGTCAAGGATTAAGCCTAGTTCTAGACTAGTTTTGAGTTTAAATGGCAAATCTCTATTGACACTACAACTTAGTCCAAGACTAGGCTTAATCCATGAGCAAGAAACCAGCCATTAATGTTTAAAACAGACCCTAGAATTTAATCTACCATCACTACTCAAGCTGTACATATGATATGTCAAACGTAAATATGTCAGACGTGCACTGTTACACAGTCTTTCCATGTATGTTGTAAAGAATCTTGTTTTATTTGCGTTATACTTTCGTTTGCCGCAGTTCACGCAACAATTTTCCAATGTTAAACAAGAATAAAAATCTGCAGTGTATGAAATAAATGAAAAAGTGGTTAAAAAACTGTACAACACCATGTGCTTTCTGTTTTTTTACTGGTTGTAAACTTGGTTTAACTTGATTTTTTTTTATCAACATAAATGAGCTTAATGACTAGGAAATTAACTGTTTAAAAAATTAAGAATTTCTTCAATGAGGTCATTTGAAAAAGAAATTAATTCATTTTTCTTTTTCTTTTTCTTTTTTTTTTTTTTACCGCTTTCACATCTTGACGCTACATCGAGCGCCTGGGCTGACACCGCAGATGTTCATATTCATCATAAATCACAGGACACTCCCGCACACATTAATTAGCATCGATCTGGTTCGCCGACGCTCCTCTCCTCACCTTGTTGAGCCTCCGGGGACAGCGGAGAAGTGAGGAGACGTGACGGGAAGAGGACGAGATCTCCGAAAGCAGAGATTTTTGCCTCCACGCTTGATTTATTAGTAAATATACTCCGAAACACACACACACACACACACGGCTGGAGTTGGAGCTAAAGACCATATGTCTGATAGTTCTGCACATCTGGTAGAGAGGGATTAGCTGGAGTGACGGACTGACTCTCTCTCTCTCTCTCTCTCTCTCTCTCTCTCTGTCTCCTTCACTCCGTCCTTATCTGTCAGCATATTTGGATAGGGAAGAGTGAAGGCCACGTTTTCCGTTTTCATTTTTGTTCGACACAGGCAGGAAGGTCGATAACTCAGTTTCCCGTTTCCCGGTGCCCACGTCTTATTGATGCGGCCGAACACTTGAGGCGTGCAATTGCATTCCCCCCCTTCACACAAACACACACACACACACCTGTACTACTACATTGTGAGGTCTTTACATTGACGACCATGATGACTAGATATCAGTAAAACTACACCTAAACCTAACCCTAACTAGACATGGCACGATACCACTTTTTAAGTCCGATACCGATATAGCACATTTGGATATCTGCCGATACGATACAAATCCCTCGTCCCTAGTTGTGTCAGTTTTGATGTCTGGTTGCTTTTCTGAATTTTCATGTTTTCTCGTTATCGTTTTTTCAGTTTGGTTTTTTCGTTCCGTTTCGTTATTCTTTTGTTTTCTTGGTGTTGAGTTTTTTTTCTGTTTTCCCCGTTTTTGACTGGGTTCATTTATAAAAGACTTTGTTTCGTTCCCCTACAAGTGCGTCCTCGTGTTCATCATTGCTCACTCCACGACATAGTGTTTTAATAACTAGGCTGCTACGTTTTACGTCTGCAAATGTGACCCTCCACGGCAAAACCAGTCGCTTGTCTCAACGGAGGTTTCCGAGAAAAAACGACTGTTTATGTTGCGTGGGGTAAAATTTAGGATTTTTTGTTTTTAGTGTTTTGAAACAGCGGAAGGTCTATACCGTACTGTTGTGAATAAATTTCGCTGGAAAACTTACCCTTTCCATCCTAAAAATGTGACTTTCTTGAGGTGAGGAATTCAATTCCAGCAGAATGTTAAAAGTTTCTGTTTTGACCGCTCTACTTCAATATTTACGCTAAATCCACTGGTTGACTAGCGTGAAGATATTTCTCCGGAATCCATCTTCGTCTCCCGAGTTCAGTTAACCTAACGCAGGTAGGCTATCCGTGTGGCTGTGAATGCAGCGTAGGCTACCGTAAATGCAAACGTAGCCGCGACCGCACCAAGCGTCTGTGAGTGCTACGGCGATAGTCAACTTTGACGGCAGATTTCTCCGTTTCTCACTTGGCATGACAGGAGAAACCCGACTCCTTTGAATGTTGATATTTCAGTCATATGTCGTCCGATATAGGTATCGTTTTGAAGGTTGATTTATGCCCTTTCATGAAAACATCATAATTCAATTTTGAAAATTTGCGACAAGCGACTGGTTTTGCCGTGGAGGGTCACAAATGTTTGTACCTAATCGTTGTGATAACTGACAGTTAAATTTATATTATTAAAAGTAAGAAAATTCTTTTTGCAGAAAAATTTCTTCTTTTAATATCAAATCATGAGCTGAATACAGTCGTCCCTCGCCACTTCGCGCTTCGACTTTCGCGGCTTCATTCTATCGCGTTTTTTTTTTTTCAAATATATTAATTAAAAAGTTGATCGAGACAGTGAAAATGATACAGCGCATGCTCGGTTGTCTGAGTCAATTATACATCCCTGTATTACAATTAAAATTCAAATTACTGTACGTATGGACTGTAGGCCTATGTATTTGAGCACCCCCGTAAATCCTTCAACGCCAGGTGCAGCCGCTCGACCACTCCTTGGCTTCATTTCTCTCATACACGCCAATATATTGGGTAATACGAGTGTAATGTTGACTAAAGGGTGTTATTTCATGTCTAGAAGGCTCTAATAATGTTAAAAACCGTATTTAGAAGGTCGTAAACAGGTTTTCCATGCTCTAACTATGAAAATCTTCAATTTATAAATTAAAAATCCTACTTCGCGGAAATTCACTTAACCGCCATAAATGAGGGCCGACTGTATTGTGAACTGAATCGAATTGTGAGTTGAATCGATACACGCATAGACATTTTTGAACAACGCTCAACAAAATGTGCGGCAAGATCAGGAAATATTCAGGTGAGGGCGTCAGTGTGAGTGAGAGTGAGAACGATAGATTCCACACATACCTTTAATGCCTAAACTCTCTGGAATCCCATCCTGCTGAAACAAGAAGAGAAAAAAAGACAACGAATCATTAACCAGCACTGATAGAAATGACAGCTTGTCAATGCAACTCTAAACGTACACACACACACGCAATCACACACAAAGCATCTCACCACATCACACGTTTCCGCCCCAACAGGGACATGAGACTGTCGAAACACGTCCCCCTGAACCGCCTCATCAAAAAAGGGCCTTCAACCATCATCATTTACACACACACACACGCACAAACACACACACACACAAACACACCAATTGTTTTTCTCTCAGGAGCTGCAACATCAAATTTACAGCAAACGTCGTATGATTAAATCTGGCCTATAAATATTTCGCTCAGCTTTTGCTAAAACCCACTGAACTTCCTGACGTGAGATTTCCGAGAGTTCACAGTGCAATTCGTCAGCAGAAAAGATTTTGACTCCTTACTTCAACACAAAATGTCAAGAACATTTTCCTCAGTGGTGCTGTCATCAGTTTGTGACTTTCCGATCAATGGGTCAGATCCCTGGCCGGTTACACTACCAACTGAAAAAGTTGGTAAATCATCGTTAGAGGTCTTGCTGGGAGACCGGACAGACGTGTGACGACAAAAGTGGACAAGAATGATCCGTCCAGAAGAAGAACAATCAAGAACTAGGGGTGTGATGAGACACTCGGCTCATGAGATGAGACAACACACGAGATTGGGTTGACGAGAATGAGACGAGACGAGACAGAGCAGTACAATCTCTACTAAATTTGGTTTTAACGTCTTGTCACTTTCGTGTGAGAGAGCGATAGAGACTGACCTCTCCCTCTCTTCTCTTTTCTCTCTCTCTCTTCTTCTTCTCTCGCTCTTTCTCTTACACTTTCTCTCTCTATTTCCCCCTTCTTTCTCACTCTTTTCTATTTTAATTAATCTCACTGTGTCTCCCCTATTTCTCACTTTTTCTCTCTCTCAATCTCTCTGTTTCTCCCCTTTTACACACTTCCTCTCTCTCTCTCTCTCTCTCTCTCTCTCCCTCTCCCTCTCTCTCTCTCTCTCTCAATCTCTCTGTTTCTCCCCTCTTTTACACACTTCCTCTCTCTCCCTCTCTCTCTCTCAATCTCTCTGTTTCTCCTCTATTTCTTACTCTCTCTCACTTTTGTCCTGTTGTCACTGTCGTTGCACAGGTAAGGAATCTGACTCTGCATCGTCGGCTGAGGAAGCCATTAGTCAACTCTTCGTTATTCATACACAGCTTTTGAAATGGAAGGAGGGAGCGTTTTCCCGCCAGGGAGTCTATTTAGAAAGGTTAAAGCCAACCTCGATGACTTCTTCACTGCCTTTTGCAAGAGCCAAAATGGCAAATGTTACACGTCATGCTGCTTTTAAAGGCTGTCCAATCCAAAGGCCACTGCTGGCCAATTATTGACCCCCAGGCAATCTTATTTCACGTACACTGACGATCATGGGCCATTATGAGGCCATTGGAAAAGCCCAATTATTGGGGGGCGGTGCCGGTCGTCGGGGCCTGTCGTTAGGGCCGGTTGAGAGTGGGAACGCCGCCGACATGAATATTTGATTTTTTTCCTGGCTGTGGAGATTCATTTTCGGCCCTCCTGCATGTGCAGCATGAGCAATGAGCGAGAGAATATTTCTTTTTTTTCCTTTGCTCCATGTAGAGAGGGATAATGGAGTTGATGCATAATGCAGGAAGGCTACAGCTAATAGGAGAGAGAGAGAGAGAAAGAGAGACAGAGACAGAGAGAGGAAGATGGAGAAATGGAGAGAGACAGAGAGAGAAAAGAAGAAAAAGGAGAGAAAGAAGAAGAAGAAAAAGGAGAGACAGAAGACAAAAGAGAGAGAGAGAGAGAGAGAGAGAGGTGGAGAGAGACAGAGAGAGAAGACGAAAGAGAAAGAGAGAGAGAGAGAGAGAAGACGAAAGAGAAAGAGAGAGAGAGAGAGAGAGAGAAGAAAAAGGAGAGAGAGAGAGAGAGAGAGAGAGAGAGAGAGAGAAATAAATGGAGAGGCAGAGAGAAAAGACGAAAGAAAGAGCGAGGAAGAAAAAGGAGAGAGAGAAATCAATCTCCCTCTCTCTCACTGAATCTCTCTATTTCTCCCTTCTTTCTCCCTCCAGATCTCTCCCCATTTCTCTCTCTATCTCTATCTCTCAACAGGTATATCCTCCTCTTCGTTCTCCTCCTCCTTCCTCCCTCGTTCGTCTCTTTTGCCCCAGGATTCTGTTCCTGTTTAATCCTGCTAAGTGGTGGGCGGAGTCAGGCCCACGCTAGCCTCTGATTGGCCCGGCAGCGTGAGGTGGGGCTTTGCCGAATAAAGCCGGAGGGGATTTGGGATCGGATTTGGTGTGTAAACCGGGCGCTGCTGTGTGACCGAGGCTGGGTCCATTCTTCACTCTTAAATATATATATTCCCACCCCACAAAAACAAAAACCAATAAATAAACGCCAAGTCGGCCGACTCAATTCAGGTTTCACAGCACACACATCGCAGCTTTATACAGGGTGAGAAAGTTACAGCTACAAGTGCCGGATCTATACGTAAATACTCTCTTTAAATAAAAAGTAAATATTCTCTTTAATCCTAAACAGTAAAACAGAGGTCAACATGTCCTACAGTTCACACCTGCGTAGATCTGAATGTTGGACAGTTGGCATGAATTTCCCTCATTAAGTCTGACCAGGAGGCAAAAGAACATGTTTAAACTACACTATTGCAAATAAATAAATAAATTAAATAAAAAAAGTGAAGAAATAAGAAAACATTTTTAAATGTTTGTTTATATATCATTAACAAAATAATAAATTAATAAATAAATAAACATGAAGTGAAGAAATGAGAACATTTAAATATGCAGTATGTTTATGTATTATTAACATAATAAATAAACAAATATTTTATAAATAAGAGAACATGTTTAAATATGTTTATCATTAACAAAAATACATGAATGAATAAATAAATAAAACATGAAGAAATAAGATACATGTTTAAATATGTTTATATATCATTAACAAAATAATAAATTAACAAATAAATAAACAAATAAACATGAAGTGAAGAAATAAGAGAATGTTTAAATTTGTTTATAAATTCTTAAAAAATAATAAATAAATAAATAAAAACTGAAGAAATAAGAACATATGAAATATGTTTATATATTGTTAATAAATAATAAAATTAATTCATTGATTAATTAATAATACTACACAAAATATTGAAAATAAGGGTTAAATATGTTTATTTTTAATAAATGAATAAATAAATAAAATAAGAAATAAGAAACAAAACAGTGCAGAAATGAGAGCATGTGTGTAAATATGTTTATATTTTTTAAATTACATAAATATTTGTAAATAAATAATTATTACAATTTTTTAAAACACCTGGTGAGAAATATTGGACTGTCTAAGTAAACAGAACCCATCTCAGGGTGAGAGGCTTGTTAATTTGTTTGTTTTGAATTTAAACTTTCAAATTAATTATCTAATATTTTGAGTTTTGATTGTAGATTTGTTAGCCATCCGTGAACACCCTCCCAATCCCCCAGCACACACACACACACACACACAGTTTGTTGTTCAGCAGCAGAATATGCAGCGAGTTGCACTGTAATCTTCATCAACAATTACTGATTGTTGCCCTGACAACAGAGCCAGAGGAGAGTCATAACCAGCAATCATCAGAGAGAGAGAGAAAGAGAGAAAAAGAGAGAGAGAGAATGTGAAAAACTAAGAGGCAAGTAAGAAAGTAACAAAAGGAGAGCAAGAGAGAACAAAGAGAAAGGTTAAAAAGTGTGTGTGAGAGAGAGAGAGGTATGAATGACAGGGGGGTCATCTATTACAGATTAAAATTTTTGTGGGTGTGAAATCGTCTGATATCGTGATACATTCCTGATTTCGAGATTCTACTTAACTTTTTGATCATTTTTATTCATATACTTTCAACTACATTTATGTCAAAAAGCACATAAAACATGAGGAAGCCAGCAGTGGAGTCGCCCTCATGTGGACAAACTTCATAATAACACCACTCATAACATACCACCATGAGCTGTTACAAACGTCCAAAACCAATTTATCATTTCCCATCTCCAAATATCAGCACTTGGACTTGATTAAATAAAAATCAATCTCCATTACTGGTGAGGGCTGTTACAAAAAAAGCAAAGGTAAAGTTTCTTCTATGTCTGAGCTTAAAATACCACGGTGAGAAATTAACAGCAAAATGTAGCTTGATTGCCAGCAATTAACTTGTCTTAACTGCAGAAGCTCTCTCTCTCCCTATTCCTCACAAACGTTAATCAGACACAGCGCTCTGTTTCATCCTATCTTTCAGCTGACACTAATTCACAAAACACAAATTAATTTTGGGTTAATTGACACCAATCTACGTAGAGCCGGTCTAAAACAGAACCGATTCAGTAACTCAGTCGGGAGATCCTCCTGAACCTTTTCTAAAGCTCGAAACGAACTTTATATATATTTATGGCATTTATTAGCAGATGCTGTTATCCCGAGTTAGTTACAATGTATACTATGTTAAGGTTAACGTACTTATGATAGTTGCTAACGACAATTATGTTAGTTGCTAACGTACACTACGTTAGTTGCTAATGTACACTATCTTAATTGCTAACGTACACTACGTTAATTGCTAATGTACACTATCTTAATTGCTAACGTATACTACGTTAATTGCTAATGTATTAATTATCTTAATTGCTAACGTATTAATTACGCTAATTGCCACCGTACACTATCTTAATTGCTAACGCATACTGGGCAAGTTAGTGGCTAGTGTACACTATGTTAGTTTGCTAACGCATACTATGTTAGTTGTTAATGTACACTGTTAGTTGTTAACATACACTATGTTAGTTGCTAACGTACACTATGTTAGTGGCTAGTGTACACTATGTTAGTGGCTAGTGTACACTATGTTAGTTGCTAATGTACACTATGTTAGTGGCTAGTGTACACTATGTTAGTTGCTAACGCAAGTACCTGGTGTTAGTTGCTAATGCACACCTTATGTTAGTTGCTAATGTACACTATGTTAGTTGCTAACGACACTATGTTAGTTAGCAATATACACTATGTTAGTTACAACGCATTAATTATGTGTTGCTAATGTACACTATGTTAGTTGCTAACGTGACACTGTTAGTTGTTAATGACACTATGTTAGTTGGGCACGGCTAATTGTTAGTTGCTAATATACACTATGTTAGTTGCTAACGTACACTATGTTAGTTGCTAACGTTCACTATGTAAGTTGCTAATGTACACTATGTTAGTTGCTAACGTACACTACGTTAATTGCTAATGTACACTATGTTAGTTAACGTACACTATGTTAGGCTGCTACTGCACACTACGTTAGTTGCTAATGCACACTATGTTAGTTGCCAATTTTACACTGTTAGTTGCTACTGTACACTACATTAGTCGCTAACTTACACTATGCTAGTTGCTAATTTACACTGTTAGTTGCTAATGTACACTATGTTAGTTGCTAACAAACACTATAAGGTTGTTAATGTAATACTGGTGTTAGCTACAATATTAATTATGCTTTTAATTGTGTAAGTTCTATGACCTGCTGTATTGCTCAGACTTTTATGCCAGGTCAAAAAGCTAAGCACAAAAGCTAGGGCTGAGATATGACGTAACCATACAGGTCAAGGTTCAAGTGCCATGGGCTTAAAAAAATGTGGGGTGCAGCTGGTAGTGCAACAGTTAGGTAGCTGTCCCTGTGATTAGAGGTTTCGCTGGTTCAAGTCCCGGACCGTAAAGGTACTACTATGCGCCCAGTACAAGGACCACCCCTAAGAACACTTGTATGGCCGATTTGGCAATACATCTCATTTTGATTTTGATTTTCTGACTTGAATCTCTGCCCTCTTCAGTCGTGAGCCCAATTTCGAGCCCCCTGTTCCGGTCGAGTCCAACTCCTGCGCGCATCGAAAGTAGACAAGTCCGAAAGCGAAAGAGTCGTTATAGCCTTTTCAGGAAACAAAAGGCTTGTCTTCAGCCCCCTGATTGAAGCCAAGGATTGCCCTCCAAACCTACCTTGCCAAACACACACACACACAAACATACAGACATACAAACACAACGGCAAGACTCCGCCACGCAACACACACATCCACCACAATAACGGGCAGGCGGGTTTAAACGCCGCGGAGGCCAAAACCAGCTGTTTTTCCGCCCACAGCATCCTACGCTCGGATGTAGGTGGTCCAACCGAGTCGGACTTCATTTAAAAGTTCTGATGTAATAATCACACCAAGACACTGAAACTTGATGCAACAGTTCGACATAAAAATTCATCAACTTCTTGCATCTTTACCTAGCTGAGCTTAACTCTCATTTTAGAAATCATGCAAGATCAGTATAAGACGCAGAGAACATACTTGGAATATTGGGAACTAACTGCGTTGCAGTGAAGTGCTAAAAAAGTTTACACATATTCCATATCACAGATGCCAGCACACCACACCACACTGACCGATACCTTGTGGCGGAATCTAACCAGCGGTTGATAGGCTTGGGACTGGGGCTTGCCCACTTGGGTCATGACCGCCCCCAACACGCCTCCCCAACACCAGCAGCACCAGCAGCAGCCGGAGCCTCATATTGGCCTTCCTACAGGGAAACAAGAAAGAAAAAACACAAATATATTTTTTAGGATATATCAGGGACAGGGTGGAGGAGCTTTTTGGAACAGGCACATCTGGAAACCCCAGTCTGCTTGAAATCCTTGTCTGGGAGAGACCTTACATGATGGTGGCAATCTACCCTGTGTCTTGTTGTTGTGCTCAATCTATGACATGAAACTGTCTTCCACAACCTCACCTTGGTAGCAGAGTTTGGCTGTTCCTCACCCAGTTGTAAGCCTCCTACACAGCTGTTTCTGTTTCAGTTAATGACTGTGTTTCAACTACGTGTGACATGATGCATCGCTAGCACCTGTTTGGTATAATTGGTTGATCATACACTGACTATAATCCTACAAAATCCCTGACTTTGTGCAAAGGAACTGAGGCAAGAATTGATGCTGGTTTGAAGGCAAAAAGGGAGTAACACTCAAATATTAATTTGATTTAGATTTTCTTTTTGTTCGCCACTTTGCGTTTTGTAAATCGATAAAAAGAAACAATCGTTATTTATATTTCTGAAAGCATTCTTTGTTTACAGCATTTTTCTGCGAATCTGCGAAATCTGACTGCCTGGATTCCATGTCTGTCTGATGAGAGAGTATGTTGAAACTTATTTTACTGTAAATAAGTAAATAAAAAAAATAGAGAAATTGAGAAATATTAAAGCAAGGTCAAATTTTAAGACTGCAAGACTAAATAAATTATTATCTTCTTAACATAATAGAATAGAAAAAATAGATAGTAAATTTGAAGCAAGCTCAATTTTATTTTTATCTTATTAATATCTTCTAATATAATATAATATATATAAATATAATATAATATAATATAATATAATATAATATAATTGTATAATATAATATAATATAATATAACAGAAAATGGAGAAATATGACAATATGGTTAAATGTTAATACAGAAAAAAGCAAATAAAAAATCATACATAAATAAAACATAAATAAATAAATCAGCTAATAAAATATACTAATTTAATTAATGTAATGACTATTTCTCCATTTCACTAAATGTACATTTTAAAATAATTTGCTAAAAAATAAAAAAAATATATATATATATGTATATAAAACAGAAATAACAATGCATAGTAAATTTTGAATATTGCATAAATATTGAAATCTTGTGCATAAATATTTCTTATTTTCTTATATTGGTTTAGATTACAGTTACATTTCCCCAGCAACAATTCCTTTAATAGTTAAATTTAATTTTACATTTTTAATGATTTTAAAAACCTATAAAGTGTAAGGTTTTCAAGTGAAAATGATCTTATTTTACTCACAGGTCTCAAAGGAGAAAGTTAATTTTAAAAACTACACAGTAAGACAGTAAGTACTACTGCCGGTGGAAGTGGGGGTGAGGAGGTCTTTATCTCGACAACAAGAGTTAAGCCTGGAGACTATGCGTCAGGGGTGGGGTAATTAGCGTGGACAATCGGAGCTGGGCTGGGCTGAGGCTGGGCTGAGGCTGGGCTGAGGCCGGGGTTTTTAAAGCGACGCACATCGATAAGTAGCTCTGCACAAGATTAAAATCTCCCCCGAAATCAATTAAGAGAAGAGGCATCCCGAGGAAATAAAGACAGAAGCCAGACAAATAGGTGATACATTAAGATAATTGCAGCGACGGCTTAAGCGGTTTTGAAGTAACGTGCCTTCAGGGTCCAAGCTGCAAGAAGGATTTACATCCTGTGGGAGGGTGAAATTACAGCTTGCAGAAATACAGTGTAGAGTAGAGGAAACACAGTGTCTCAGATTATTACACTCGGCCTTACACATGTAGCAAGAATTATTCTGTGATATAGCAAATTACTAAAAAACAATGACATTTTATTTTTATGATATATACAGCTAATGAACACATCTTACTCCAATAAAATATAAAATTAATTCATTATTATTTTTAAATTTATTTTGTTATAATTATATATTATTATATATTTTATTGTTATTTGTATATTATTGTATTATTTTTAAAAAATATTTTTAATGATTTTATATAATCCCCAGATTTAACCTAAATTGACATTTAAAAAATATTTACAATATTACATTATGATGAAATGAAATACAATACACTGATGTTATTTATTAACTTTGCATCAAATACAAATAAATAAATAAATAAATATCTTGCCAAATAAAATCTAAATTTCAGCAGCAATTATCTGTTTTTACTTGTTGGAATTACACAGAACGTTTCGCAATTCACCAAGCTTGACGCCCGGTGAAATTACAGCTGCGGTGTGCATAAATACACAGGTGTTGAGGTGTTGGATCAATTGGGAGTGTATCAGCCACAGAGAGTAAGAGCAAAACAATCTGCACATGAGCATGAGCAAAAACGGAGCATGATGGCTCATTTTGATGTGCTATTTTTGGATTCTATGATATGGTTCACATAGATTTTGTCTAAATGATGCAAGATCAGGAATGCAATGCGTAGGAAATGTATGTGTTGCACATACATAGTTTGGAAGATATCTAAATATTTGAGACTTTTTATTATATTCATAAAAGCACATCATATAAGAAAACATACTCAGTTGCGGTTCATTATCTGAGCCGCTTAATCCCGATTGGAGTCGTGGAAAACGGAGTCGATCCCCAAGATTTTGGGTGCAAGGTGGGGACCAACAAGGCACACACACTCAGACCACATTTACATATAGCCGGGAATTTACAGAAACGGCTATTTAGTGCCTCTCTCTGTTTTCATAAATACGCCGTCAAGAGCTGTTATGAGCATGCCAAACCTATAGGCGGCAGTATAACGAGAAGCATAAAGTCATGTTAGCCAATCGGAATTGAGGGAAAAAACAACAACCAATGTAACGACTTCCTGTTCCTGTCGCGCACCTGATGCTAATGCATTTTCTGTCGCATACTGTGACATTTAAAAACTGAAGTTTTCCCAAATCTTCACGTCACTCCAATAATTGTTTTCAGTGAATTAAAGCTCCGTTCTCATGAAAATGATTCCCCAGATACCAGGCTATGTGTGTACAGGTTTTCACTTTCACACATAAGACAACAATTTAGAGTCACCAATCAACCTAAAGTGTATGCTTTTGCTTTGCTTTTTGAACACAGAAAGACCACGCAAACTCCCCACAGAACGACCCCAGAACCAACCCGGGGACTGAACCCAGGACCTTGTTGATATCAAGTGACAGCACTAACCACCGCACCACCGTGCTGAACTGGGTTGCAGTGAACTTCTAAAATAAATTACACATTTTTATATGGGCATTCTGTGATAATGGCAGAACTTTTCTGCCGTTTTTTCCACAAGTGTGATCGTAGATGTGACGTCAGCAGTATGAAAACCTGCATTTGTACAGCAGCCTTTCTTACAAGCATAAATAACACAGTAAGACCCACCATAGTTAAATTAGCAGCTGGAGCGGAGGCTGTTGTACCTGTAAAACACACACTGGAGACACGTTTAGCAGGTGCTAATTTCACACAGTTTGAGTAGACGTGCTGCTTTACTGAGATGAAGAGGAGAAATTCATGAAGAGATTCATTTTGTGCAGGTCTGCAATGTCCACCACACAAGAGTCGAACATACAGAAAATACAGAAAGGCTTCCAGCAGAAACGTTGAATATTTAATGTTCATAGTGTTATTAGGTAAATCATACAGTAATGGGTAAAATACTCTTCATTTATTCATATTCCGTTCTCAAAGGGCTAATCTTAGTATCAAATTCAAGCAAAAGTTATCACTCACAGACTTTTTTTTGACTGCTCTTTAAGTGATGTGTTTAGATGCTTTGCTCATATTAAAGAAACAGTCGTGGCTAATCACTTCGTCAATTTTGAGCAAATATGAACGTTGCTACATGGGTAAAATGAAGTCTCAAAGTGGTGAAAATACAGGCGGTACTTTCTACGCTCGGATGCTGTAGGCGTGTTGGCTCAACGCGCTGAAGCACCGTCCACTACTACCGAGCCCCTACCCATCGCCTGTAAAACACACGGTGCACATGCACTGTTAATAAAGATCGCTCTAAAGTGGTGCGAGTAAAACTATGTAAAATGTTCGCTTGTTGTGTGTCGGCAATATACGTTTCACAGGAAGGGATGAAGACAGTGACAGGATAGTGAGGACAGTCTGGGCTAATACAATACAGTACAACACAGGATAACGACGGGGAAATATTTACGCAGGAGGACAGCGGAGGAAAGGCTAAAATGATGGAGGAACGCTGAAAACATCAGGGAGTTGATAGATTAGAGCAGATAGTTTGCTAACATGCATTACACCAGCGCTATAATTCACACCTGAGCTAGCTCATAC
Organism: Distichodus sexfasciatus; assembly: GCA_032718565.1. Classification (NCBI taxonomy): domain Eukaryota; kingdom Metazoa; phylum Chordata; class Actinopteri; order Characiformes; family Distichodontidae; genus Distichodus; species Distichodus sexfasciatus. The sequence goes on from JAVGVS010000114.1 coordinate 1,127,932, forward strand.
GGATTAGCTACGTGTTCTTGCGCATTCACTGATCATTTGGAGTTCGGTACAACAAGTTAAACATGCACATGTCATATTTTACAGTTTATTACAACACAAAATAGGTAAACGCACACTTGGTGGTTCAACAGCAGCCGCCGGTGGTGAGGGAGTGGAGATATTAAGAAGCGCTTCAGACTTACGTAGCATATGACGAACTCTCTTAGCGAACTCACCCAGACCAGCAGGTAGGCTACTGATGCTATGCAGGTGGGCAGGGCCAGAGCTCGAGATCAGGGGAGGGCTAATGCTAAACATAACCTCTACACGTAGGCAGACTGTGTTTTAGTCCCACCCTACTTACTTCTACGGTGAAAAAACGTGAAAAACTGTTAAATTGCAAAACTCCACAACGTCGTAAAAACTGAATTGAGGGATTTTCCACATCTTTTCAGACACACTTTTCTGACACATTTCACGTTACCAAAACAAGGACGGTTTTCACCTTAACGGGTCTTTAATAAGTCATTTTTATGATGCTCCTCGTTGCTTGGATGGTTGGGGAATGTTTTAGAATTTTGTTGTGTTGTTTTTTTCTTTTAAAAAAGTTTGAAATGGAAATTAAAACTACTTTCAACTCATTTGGGTTAAGTTATGCTGATACAGGCCTGATGTAGAACCGCAGCATCAAGTGGTGGTTTTCATTGAAGCAACAGACACTTGAGACTGAAACAGGGATTACGTTAGGGTGAAAAGGGCACTTCAACAAGAGCACGGACGGCAACCAAACCTAATTTGCTGCTGCACTTGCTCTCAAGTCGAATACTGAGTTCTATGCTTCTCTACTGAAACAATAATGAGCTGATTATCAGACTTCGTGAACACCGTCTACTTGGCAAAAGTTATGGCCCCCCCCCGTCTCAAGACAGACAAACGACTTTGTGTTGTCTCGAAGAAACGGCAAAATGTACAAGTAAACAAGTCGATTAACATGACGCGGCGACTCGCGGACACGCAGTTTGACCGACGTGAGTGAATGGGTGAATACAGTTTATGAATTTTTTATCACATTGCTGATGAGACTCTGCTTGTGAGGGCCTTGTTGTGTTTATCTGCTATAGAAAAACGCTGGTTAAAATTCCAGACAAGCAAAGTGTTTTCTCTTCTAATTGTCATAACGTTACATCTCTTTCTCTTCTTTTTCAGATTACTGTTTCCCTCTCTCTCATGGCAAAGAGATGGAGAGAGACAGGAGAAGAAAAAGATGGAACGATTATGTACTTGAGGAATGAGGGCATTTACTTATGCAGAGGGACGTCATTCATTCATTCGGTGAGTTTTTAACTTCGCACGTGTTACAGTTTCATATTTAATTTCTAATCGGAGGCATAAGAGAGTGAGAGATCAAGAGAAAGAGAAAAGGATAGAGAGAAAGGGAGGTTAAAAGATATACTGCATACAGAGAGAGAGTCTTCCTTCATATGATTTGCTTTTATTTATGCCAAAAGAGAGAGTGATAAAGAGGGGGAGATCAACAGAAAGAATAAGGAAGAGAGAGAGAGAGAGAGAAAAGAAGTGAAAGAGATATTACAATTTTATATATTTCTAATGAGAGAGAGAGAGAAATAGAGAGAAGAAAAGATAAAAAGATGAAAAACAAAAAAGTGCCTCCATCCACTTTGAGAAGTTTCATTCATATAATGATACAGAGACAGAAAGAAAGAAAGAAAGAAAGAAAGAAAGAAAGAAAGATAGAAAGGACAAACTTTGGATTTTGAGAGTGTATGAAATAAAAAGAGAGAAAGAGAGAGAGCTTGATGTTGCACAAAATGGAAAGAAAGAAAGTTAGAAAGAAAAATGGAAAGAAGGAAAAATAGAAAGAACAAAAAAACAGAAAGAAAGAAAAGAGAAAAAAGAAAAATGGAAAGAAAGGGAAAAAAATGGAACTAAAGGAAAGTTAGAAAGGAAAACAGAAAGAAAGAAAAAACAGAAAGAAAAACGGAAAGAAGAAAAAATGAAAAGAAATAAATAAAAAACTTAAAGAAATACAAATGGATAGAAAGAAAGTTGGAAAGAATAACAGAAAGGAAGAAAAGAGAGACCTTGGATTTTGAGAGAGAGAGAGGGAGAGAGAGAGAGAGTAAAGCCGCGTGGACCAGGAAGACGGAGCGCAGTGTGAGTGTGACTATAGGGACGGTCATCATAACTTCACCTTGACTCATAAATCCACACGGCCAACTCAAGCTTTTTGGGACCTGACTTTTAAAAGAGGGACATTTATCACTCACTACACACACACACACACACACACACACACACACACCCACACACACACCTCCCCACTGCCTGAACTCCACTCGGCCAAAACCACAACTGAAAGGAGAGAAAGCGATTTTGGTTTAACTGCACAATTCCATTGGACTGAATAATTCTCTGACATTAAAAATTAATAAATTTGTGAGAATTCAAGTAATTTGTGACTTTAATCTAAGAAACTATTACTTTTTTCTAACAAATGTATCAGTTTTCAATGTCAGCAATTATTTATGTATTTTACTTGATAATTTTTGCTTTTAATCACGGAAATGTGGACAGTTTTTTATCAAAAATATGATTTCTTTATGTCTTTTTTTTCTCATCATTTTGCAACTTTAACCTCTAAAATGTCTGCTTTTTAGCAGTAAGACTTTGCAATGTCCAAAATATTCCAAGTTTTTCTCTCTCGTTATTTTACAATGTTGATCTAAAAAATTTGGATTTTTTCTCCACTACACATATTTTTTTAGCAATTTCAGCAAATATCTAAGTATTTTAAATCATTTATTTGTGACTTAAAGCTTGGAAATATGTATTTTTGTTTCTTGAATTTAAACAAAATTTAAACAAAAAATGCAATGTCAAAGAAAATTGCATTTAGTTTAAATTTTATATATGATTTTATTCTTGCAAACGTGGACTTTCAGTTTTTTATATTGAAGGTCAAGAAAAATATTATATGAAAAATATGATTTTTCTCCTCAGAAATTTAATATTGTGCTTTTAAAAATGTATTTTAAGAACAAATCTTAAATAAGAAAACATTGGTGAATGAATCGAGGTGAAAAATAATTTTTTGAGACAAATTTCAGTGACTGAAAGTTGACTATTTTTCATTAACAGAATACTAGTCGTCCACGATAAAGAACAGAAAAGACCAAGTACTGACGAAAACTAGTACATATTTTCATTCCAAGATTTTACCTAAAGGAATTGGTGATTTTAACCCTGCACCAGACCTCCCCATTAAACGGGACGGAGACCGACGTGGCTTTTCCGCCACCTCTTTGGCCCGAGGCCTGGGCGGTAAAAGTAGAGACGAGTGCGATCTGATTTAATTCATTATTCAGTGAAGTACTTTGAACTTGGCGTGAACCTCGGGGCTTTTACAGTCGGCCTTATGGAAGCTTGATGGGCCTGCTGCGGACTGCAAGGTCACCACCCGTCCTGCAGCCCACTTTAGCAGTCATTAGTATTGATTTTTTCAGTGAATACCTGCATAGCGGATTTGTGACACGGCCGAAACGTCAGGTTGTAAGGTCTTCTCAATCATCCAACCGCCACTTTTTTTTCCCTAATGCTGGCGCTAAAACAGGGTGGTGTAGTCGTAGGACACTTGGCTATGGATCAGGAGGCTATACGTTCAAATCCAGCTTCATAAAATGATCAGAGCTACCACCTTTGGGCCCCAAAGAAAGGCATTTAACCCCAAGTTGTTCCAGGAAGACCATATTTGAAATTGGGAACGGGAAGTGTCTTTGGAGAAGAGAGTTTGATCAGTGCTGTAAGTCTTGAAGTAGCTGGAGCGTCCTACCACTAAAATGATTCCACTTTTCTGGGATTCCACCACTGGGCACTTGAACAAACCTTTATCCAGAATTAGCTCCAGGGAGATTCTCTTCCTGAAATTAGGAAGTTGTGCTGGAAATGAGTGATGCGACAGACTGATAGATAGATAGATAGATAGATAGATAGATAGATAGATAGATAGATAGATAGATAGATAGATAGATAGATAGACAGATAGATAGATAGACTGACAGACTGATAGATAGATAGAGAGACAGACAGACAGACAGATAGATAGATAGATAGATAGATAGATAGACAGACAGACAGACAGATAGATAGATAGATAGATAGATAGATAGATAGATAGATAGATAGACAGACAGACAGATAGACAGATAGATAGATAGATAGATAGATAGATAGATAGACAGACTGGCAGACTGACAGACAGACAGACAGACAGACAGACAGACAGATAGATAGATAGATAGATAGATAGACAGATAGGCAGACAGGCAGACAGACAGACAGACAGACAGACAGACAGACAGACAGACAGATAGATAGATAGATAGATAGATAGATAGATAGATAGATAGATAGACTGACAGACTGATAGACAGATAGATAGATAGACTGACAGACTGATAGATAGAGAGACAGACAGACAGACAGACAGATAGATAGACAGACAGACAGACAGATAGACAGATAGATAGATAGACATACTGACAGACTGATAGACAGATAGATCGATAGATGGATAGATCGATAGACAGACGGACAGACAGATAGATGGATAGATCGATAGACAGACGGACAGACAGATAGACAGATAGATCGATAGATAGACAGACAGCAGATAGATAGATAGATAGATAGATAAACAGAAACAGCGAGAGAGAGAGAGAGACAGGGGGTAGTTGTGATTTTTGGTTGCACTTCCAGCTCAAATGGGTTCCTGTGGTGAGAAACTGCAGCTGAAGCTGTATACATAAAGAAACTGTCCACGAGGACGGGGGAGATGTTCCTAATAAACTTCCTGCTGTGTTTCAACGCATTGTGCATCTTTTATGATGCGTATGGAATGTGAAATATTTCTGCTAGCATCAGCTAAGCCCCGCGCCATATGAAGTGCTATTAATAATTGATCTTGTTTGAGTAGAGCCGAAGTAAAAGCCTTTATTTCTAAGCTCTGGAACCTAGGCCAGATCATTCTGACCATTTTATAGTAAAATTTGTTTACGTGTATGGCAACCGTCACATTATGCAACTTTAGTTCTAAAAAAAGGTACTTCTTTAAACGTTTTGACAAATTAGCAATTGCCTCATTTCAGGCTTCCAAATTGCAGCAATTTACCCTTCTGCAAAACATCTTACCTAATATTTTTCTATTTTTGACGTTGCATCGTACACAAACTTGAACCCGAATACGAAACCCTAAAATACCAGTCGATCAGGGAGCTACTGTATAATTTCATCTCTGATCTCATGTATCTTTCATTCACTCTTTATTTCTCTTCTTTGAACGCAGGCCATTTGACCGTTTGAAGTGGTGCATTAATTTTCAGTCTGCGGCTAGTGTTTCACCTGGAGACACGTCTATTAATAATGACGGTTCCTTTTCACACCAGCTTCTGTGTCATCTGTGAGTCCTGAGGCGGCTGCGCTCCTGCTGTGGACCTCGGACTCTTATCAAACACAAAGTTCCAGTTCCAGCTGGTCAGACACACCGTCCCAAATTTTTATTGTCGAATATAATGCGAATGACATATTTTCACACTGCTTTCCTACAAACTGTAGTTGCTTGTTGGGATTATAGTGGATTCTCACAAGATCGCCTGATGAGAGAGTTTGACATAATTTTACAACATTTTTTAAGTGACTGGAAAATGATCAAAAAATGTTTTTAGACACCCATTATAGGGTTGGGTACCTTTCACATCTGAACCGATACCGGTACCTGGCGTTCGATACTGATACTCAACGGTACTTCATTTCGATACCTTGCTCTGAATCCGTAATTTAAAAAAAGCCCTGAATTAATTAATAACTACAGTATAAATTTATTACAGTTTTTATAAAAAATCTCCCAGAATAATAGCTAAATCAGATAAATCACTAAGTACCTAAAGCTGCAGTGGAACTTTTATCGATGGTGTAGATTCGGCGTTCTCGATGTCGATGCTGGGTGCAGCGGGTGATTGTCGGTGCTGTAGCTTTAAGGACCTGTGTCCACCAAACGCGTTTTTTTGCATCAAGAGCAGTCAGAACCTCACTTCCAGAACGCTTTCTCAGCGTGTGTTGTTGCTAAGCTACAAAAAGCGTCATGGGGCTCTTCCGCATTGGTTCCTACTTCATGTAACGTCTTCCTTAGAGTCATGAAGACGCTTAGCGCTGTGGACGCTGACGCTCATAGGTTTTGTATTAAAAATTGGCGCAACGCAAAATCAAACACCGCACACTCATCCACCTGTAAATATATATTACGTTTAACGAGGTGTTTGCTCAAGTGGGACATATTGCTAGCTTCAGTTCTGTATTTTGCGCGGTAAATGTTACATGTCGCGCTGTCTGCGTCGATTTTAGTAAAGTTCAGTCACACAGTCAAACGCTTTCGGCTTGTCGCCATGTTTTCAGATTTCCACGAGCTGTTTCTGCATGTGCTTTCTTCCCCTGGCAACCGTTGTCATGGTAAAGAAAACTAACACTATAGTTTAAGTAGGCAAATTTAACTGCAGCAAATATCTGTTTCTATCCTATTGCTGCTGTAAATGTAAACTGCATCGAAACGCTGAGATAACTGTTGATTAATTTAATCCTTTCCCCTAGTTCCGTATGTGCCGCTCAGCTTGTGTGCGCCGCTGCCGACGAGCGCGTGAATGTACCGGAATTTGCCGCCGTTTGATTTGACGTGAACCAATACCCGGTAGTACCGACATCCTCTGGTCGGTACCTTTAAAACTACCTAACTCGGTAACTCAAGAGATGTTTTCTCTGAATGGGATAATTTTGCGTGCGCATTACTTTCTTACAAATGATGGGATAATTTTAAATGTCCATAATATATTTTCCTGGAAAGGTATAATGTCAAGATGTTTTCATGTGACTGGATCATTTTGTGACTGTATAGTGATGCTTGAACGCTCAGTCACGTGACCGGACGAACCTGGAGTCTCGTGACGTGCGCTGTGTCTGGCCTGAGCCGGCCCCTGTGCCGCTTCTCTAACCAGATTAGAGGTTGAGAGTAATCTTAATCCTGTCCCATGGAGAGGTGGGGATGAAACTCCCTCTCTCTTCTCATCCCTCCCAGGCCCGCCCTCGCGCTTCAAATCCCAGTAGGATAAGAGCGTGAACGGCACAGATGAGGGAGGAGATACAAGGTTTTTGCCTCGTCTCGGCATATGTGTGACGTCGTGCTTCATTACGCCAGATCCCCTAAAATGGCCTTGTTATCGGTTCCATTCACGTAAAGATCCCCGAAGCGGAAAACGGGATTACTGCACCATTGGTTTCAACTGCATCTCGAACGCCGTATCTCCTTGTAAATCCCGCGTGAGATAGTTAGTTCTTCGGAAATGTCAAATGTTTTGGTGGTTGTTGGAAAAACCACCGTCCCCCACTTCCTTAACACTCTACCAACCTGTCAGTGAGTGATTAAATGAGCGTGTGTGTGTGTGTGTGGATGTGTGTGTGTGTTGGCATGTGAAATTGTATTACTTTCCTTCCTCAAATGTCAGCTGGAAATACCCCTCTGCTAATATTTCTAGTTCTAGTGCTAGTATTTCTACAAAAAGTTATATAGACAAATGAAGTTTGCCCTTTTAGAAGCATGTGCTGAATGCAGTGAACATGAATTGTATCATCAGGGATGCACGATAATATCGCAATCATACCGGAATCGACCGATATTTGCTTTTTTTTTTTTTTTTTAGGTCATCGACATCAAACCGTTGCTTAGATTCGCCCGATATTTTCAGCTAATATTATAAGACGCGTTTATCGTACGTTGGAATGTTATTCCATATGCCAAACATGTCCAAAGTGGTGGGATTTTATACGATCTGCGTCTCCTGCCTTAAAATGATTGTGTTATTTTGTGCCAAAATTCTGAGCACGCGCTGAAACGAGCAAAATCTTTTGTCTTTACGCGCTCAGCTCAACTTCTTAAACTAACTCATTGCGTGTTTGCCTCACTTACTGAATGTGAGCTCCCACATGTGCCGTGTCTCGAGCTGCGTACTGCCGCACTTAATAGTATGGTAGGTAAGGCGTTCTTATCATAATTTTCTATGTGGTAGTATGCGTCTCAGGAAATAGCCAGGGCTGTAGCTTAATGGCAATCTACGCACTAGGTAGTGCACAAGTAGTGTCACACACGCCCTATTTCACTTGGTACACTACATACTATAGAGCGGGAAGTGACTTCTCCTTAAAATGTTGTGCACTACATTGGAAATGCTCCGACCTTGCTCCACTCTGCTTTCATGCTCGCTTGACTTAGCGCCGTGTTAAAAAATGTCAGAGTTTTGGCGCTATTTTTGTGGCAGAATTCTGAATGCACAGTGCCCTTTCCAGTTTCAATCACCAACTATGCAGTTGTTCTTTTTAGCAAACGCTGGTAACCCTTTTCTGACTGAGATCTTATGCGATAAACGAAGCCGTTGCGTGTGGAGGAGGCTAAAATAAAACACCACAGCGCTTCTAAACCCCCTCATCTGTGCCGCCATAAAAAGGAGCGAGTCCTGCTTTCCCTCGCCGTTTTAGTGGGAATTCCCAGAGGGTGTTCGCCCACCTCCAGTGACTCACGGCTCGGCCCACTCTCAGAGATGAGCTGCAAAATTTGCCAAGTAAGCAGGCCTGGAATTTTTTCAAAAATGTTTGTTTTGCTGTCCTCTTTTCAGTCTTGTTTGATAAGCCTGCATGTGTGAGTCCTTAATGCGTTCTACACCTGGGGACCATGCGACAGCAACAGTTAAGGAGTTGTCCCCGTGATCGGAAGGTTGCCAGTTCAAGTCCCGGAACAGTAAAGGTACCACTGAGGTAGTCATGAGCAAAGTACCGTCCACAAGCACCACAAAACCTTTTCCCCTCAGCGTGAGCAAGGATTCCTCCAACCGCACGTGGGGCCTGGCTGATGAGAACGAGAAGAGACGAGCCGAAACGGGAGGAACGAGTGCGGTTTGGATTGCACTTGAACCTCAGGAGCGGCGGCGCTTTCAGACTCATAAACAGAAACCGTGCCAAACCTCTCCCTCATCCTGCACGTAACCCCACTCGACCATGAGGCCCTGCAGACCGCGGCTGGTTTTAAACACTTCAGTCTGCTTCTTGGACCGGTTCTGATGAATGATCAATGACGAAGCAAGAGTTGTTTATGTCGTAAAACCTATCCACGCTGGGGAAAGCTCTTTTATATGGTAGCTTTTCAAGCAACAAGCTACTTCTGATGAAAAGATGTCAGACGAAAGCCAAGCTACTGTTTTAATATTGTAGTAAGCTATACTACAAGCTATATAACTAACTACATCCAAATTATTTCACAGCCACAGGGTTTAGCTTCCATCTTTCCTTAGGTGGACTCCATCCCCCGACTCTGTTTCGCAGCTGCCAAGAGCGTGCTGTGGTGCGACAAGCAGTAGGCTGTCAGATATTATATCTTAATACAATACAGCTGTTTCAAAAATCTGCACAAATGATTGTGCAAATGTTCAGGAGAGATATTTGTTCAGATGAACTTTTTGTCTATAATTTTTGTCTACAACCCACATCATAATGATTTGCAAAACTACACGTTTGCGGATATTTTTATAAATGCATATTTTCATGTTAGTGAAAGTGAGTGATTATTTCTCATTGTGAACACACCACACAGTGCACCACAACCAAATGTGACCTCTGCATTTGACCCATCCTTCAAGGAGCAGTGAGCAGCTAACAAGGGCAGCGTCCGGGAAGCAGTGCTTGGGGACGGTACCTTGCTCATGAGTACCTCAGTGATAACTTCAAACCTGCGACCCTCTGAACGAGGAAGGGGCAGGACATACACAGTCAAGAACTTGGTGGATCCATGCCCTTAAAGGCACACGCACAAAAGAACTAAACACCTTATTGTTTTACGAAAAACTGCGTTTCACTCGTTTACACGTATCCGCAGAATACAGCATTTAGAACAATCTTCACTCCGGAGGGCGTTTTAAGAAATATGTGCTTGAGGTGGCTAAAACTCTGTTAACGTGTAAACAAAAGGCCCAAAGATATTTAAAATAAATATGCGTTTATAAAAAATATCTACATACGTGTAAACAGGCCCTTAGTTGTGTCCTCCCATCGACAATGGATAGATCATTTCTAGTGCGAACTAGAATCTAGTTTTTTTGTCTCGTATGAGATGTTGCAGAACTTTTTTCAGTTGGGTCAATATACTTCCAGGTCACTTGGACAACACTGAAAGCACAATAATGGAGAGCAAGTACTCTGACCTTGCGATGCGGGTTGAATTATTCATCAGCACTCTGAACAGGATCAAAAGAATAATGGAGTAGGTTTCTGTGCTCAGAAGAGGTCAGTAAAGCATGATTTGCGACAAAAATGAAACTTCAAAATACATTTTTAAGAACTGCTATGATTTCTCTTTAATTTTCTATGAGCTACACGTTTTTGGGAGATCTCACATTATCTGATTTTTGTCTCCTGCAACGCTTTGTAGAGACCTTCAAGATTTTAATTTAAAAGTTCAGAAGAGCATGCAGTAGAGCCGGGCGATTCATGACTCACCTGGGTGAATCTCCCGGATCCATTAAATAACTCACGAGTCACGAATCTGAGCTCTCTATTAACCCAAATCCATCAAGTCCTAACTACACCATGACTAAAATATAAACCCCATCGCGAACATATATCTGATAATTATTTCAAACTCATTACAAGGTCAATACAGTCAATAGTAGCAAGTATAGCTGCTAAAAATGTCGTAACCTACCACCACAGTCAAAAAAGGGATCCTAAGAACTTCCTACAGAGTTGAATCCTCGTAGACTACAGGACTCGTGTCAGTCGGATCAGTAGCACGACGCGAAGCACACACCATGAGTAAAACTGTCAGTTAACTTCCTCTAGAACCGGAAACATACAGCCGAACCTGAATCACACACACGTGTGGGTTAGCGCTCCTCGAACCACATACAGTCATAAGTAAAACTGTCAGTTAACTTCCTCTAATACCATGTGAAAATAAATATTTGCCGCTCTGGTAATCTTGTCTTGATACTTTGTCATTTATTTGGAAGTGCATTTATTCTTATCACAAGTCGTCTATACTTTCTTCTGTAAATAACAAACGATTCAGCTGGCGATTTGGCAAAACTGACTCAAGTGACTGGCACACCTGGATCACTTTAGTGAGTGACTAATCCTAAAAAGGAACCGAATATTACAGCTTTATCAAACAGCTGCCAATGTTCACTTTCAAGGCTTTTAAAGAATTTATGTGTTGGAATGAACATACGTGAAGTTCTCCATCTTTCAGCCCAAATTACAAGTTTGTTATTATGAGTACCTCAGTTACTAAAAAGATATTAATGTTGACTGAAATATTTCCGAGAAATCCCAATGGAGCGACTCACTGAATAAACCTCCAAAACCCATGAACATTTACTTTTTGAAAAGTACAAATCTTACTTTAATCCGTCATTAGTTTACAGTAAAAATGGGATTTAAATCGTGTTAAAACCGAATTAGATGTTGGAACTAGCCGCGTTTATGTCGGTAAATCTCAAACATCTGTGAATATTTGCGCTAGAGTTCTGTTGATAAAGTCAATACGACTTCTTTTTTTTTTTTTGGAGAGGAGACGGCACCGGAAAAGTAGATTTACACAGTTTTTTGAAGGCTTACATGTCGCTGGATTCTGTTTAAGAGCAAAGCTGTTAAGTCTCTTAGCGGTGGCGCTCTCCGTGACGCGGCAACCCCGGCATCTACACCACTCAGTTCCACGTTTTACGGGGTCAGTCATGGAGAGAGATCACTGTGTACATGTCCAGTTCGCAACAAAGATCACACTGCACTTCACACATATACTTCTTTACCATAATATGTACACATACAGTTTCTCTCTTAGTTTACAGTAAAGCGGGATTTTATTAGCGGTTAAATAATGTACACGTCTTACTTGAATATGTCTTTATTGCGCAGTAGAGGAACATTTATCCAGGTGGCCACCAGGGGCCGCCAAAGTTACGTATGTTACGTCTTTTATCTGTCCTGTCAGTCATCCCTTTGTCCCGCCTCTTCTTTGTTTCCGATTGGTTCGTTCTGTTAATCCAGCTTTATTCACCTGTTTTTCATGTGTTTACTTCAGTTTTCATTGGTTTGTCATTATCAAGCTAGTGTTTGGTTGATTTCTCTAGTCTCCCATTTTGGTTTCATCCTGGCTTCTTGTTTATTTCAGTTTAAATTATTTGTCTTTTCTCCTGCGTTCCATGTCCATCCACTGTCATACAAAACCCATGTTTGGCGTGCTACTTGTTTGCTTTGTTTTGGCCCGTGTGAGTTTATTTTCTCAAATAAATCCAGGAAAATGTGCCTCTGCTTCTTGTGCCGTGACAGGTATCGTGACAAAGAGGATTTTAATCTGTAAAACCAAAGAGTTTAGTTTACAATAAAACAGTTAAAGCTGTCTTTAATTAACAGTAAAACAGGATTTTAATCACACTAAACTGAAGTACAAGATTTCTTGAATCTGTCTTCAATTTACAGTAAAACATGAGCTTAATTGTGCTTAATTATTTTAATCTGACTTTAGTTTAGAACTTGGATGGTGTTAAACCAAAGTATAAATCTAACCTGAACCTGTCAAGTCAAAGTCAAATTGAAGTTTATTCTGCTAACATACTGTTCAAATACACAGAGAGACGAGATGCCAAGGCTCCAATTTTAACAGTGCAAAGAACAGAGAACTAATAAGGCACATGGAATAAGCAATATATAAATAGAATGTAAAAAATACACTTTAAACTAAAACTTAATTTGCAGCAAAACGGGAATTTAATTAAGCTAGTCCAAAGCACAAATCTTATTTCAATCTTTCATTAGTTTGCAGTAAATAAATTTTAATTGCATTGAATTAAAATGAAAATCTAACTTTGATCTGTCTTAAATCTTACTTTAATCTAATCTGAAACTACATTACAGCTAATATTTTTAATGTGATGAACTAAAGAATTTTAATCACACTCACCTGAAGTACAAACCTAACTTGAATCTGTCTTTAATTTACCATAAAACAGGATTTTAAATGCATTAAATTAAAATACAAATCAAACATGACTTGTCCTTAGTTTAGAGTAAAACAGGATATAAACTGCACTATATTTAAGTAAAAAATGTTACTTTATTCTGTCTTTGATTTACTAAAATCAGTATTTTAATCACACTAAACCAAAGAACAAATCCAACCTGAATCTGCCTTTAGTTTAATTTCGCTAAAGCAAAATACTTTAATCTGTCTGTAGCTTACAGTAAAAATCCATTTTACTGTAACTAATAAAAAAAAAAAAAAAATTTATACTTTGCTATAAGGCTTTAGAATCCTGTTTACTGGCACTACATAAAAGTATCTTTAGTTGACAATAAACAAGATTTTACTCTGGTGCACCACATTTTTGCGCTCGCACTTCATATTCTTTCTGTTCCTCATGACGGCCAAGACCGAGCAGATGAGCGAGGGATGTGATGTAAGACAGAGGAGAGATGACTGGATGGAGGGAGTAAACGGACAGAGAGCACGTGGCACCACAGCGTCCAGCAGCGGGGCAGATTAAAGCAGAGCTGGAGCTGCTGCTGACTTATGCAATAGAGAACGAGACGAGGCGAGACCAGCAGAGCAGGAAAGATGCAGCCAGACACAACCTGCTGCCATTAACGAACCACCGACGACTGGGCGAGCTGACGGGGACGCAGCGTTCACATGGAGGAGATAGAGAGAAGGAAAGGGAGAAAGAGAGTGAGATGAAGAGAGAGAGGGAACTGGTAGTATAGGTTTAGAAAAGAGAAAGAGAGAGTGAGAGAGAACGTGAGAGAGGAGGAGGAGGAGGACGGATTACTCAAGAGAGGGAGAGAATGAACGAGAGAGTGAGAGAGAATGAAAGAAAGAGAGAGAGAGAAAGAGAGTGAGGGTGAACGAGAGAGAGAGAGAATGAAAGAGACAGAGAGCATGAGACAGTGAATGAGAGAGACAGAGAGAGAGAGAGAGAGAGTGAGAGAGAGAGAGATGGAAAAAGAGATGGAAAGAGAAATGGAGGCTTAACCAGACACTAGACCAAACAGACTGACACTTCCAAAATGATCTTTGTCTGAAAGCAGTGTTCCCACATACACACACATACATACACACACACACACACACACAAACACACACACTGGTCAGCTGAAGTGACAATCCAGTTTAAGCTTTAGCTGTGTGTGTGTGTGTGTGTGAAAGCAACACCAAACAGTCACATCTCCTCTAATAATCCTTTCCAACAATCTTTTCTTTTCCTCTTTTCCTCCTCATCCTCCACTCTTCCCCAAAGACTTGATTCCACACCAATTACACCGACAAGTTCTGCCAAAATGCAAAGAAGTACAACTGTCAGTGACACCCAACAATCCCCAACAAAACCCCAAAATCCAGAGTTAATCGAATAAAGCCAAAATTAACGCCTTGATTTAACACCAGCAACAGCAGCAACAGCAGCAGCAAAACCCAACATATGCACTGTTTTAACAAACCCCAAAACTCCTAATTAACACCTACAACACTGAATGAACAAAGCAGAAACACTGCTTTAACATACGTTAAGACAGGGGTGGGCACTTCCGGTCCTGGAGGGCCAGTGTCCTGGAGGTTTTCCATCATACTTGATTTTAGAACATTCACACCTGGTCTCAGGTAGATAATCACCAGAAGATACTCATCAGGTCGGATGGAAACCCTGCAGGACACCGGCCCTCCAGGACTGGAAGTGCCCACCCCTGCGTTAAGATGATGAGTTAAAGTCTGGAGCTACAGTAGTGCTGGGTGTTGGTGGTAATGTGTTATTCAGTGACATTTTGGTGTAATTATATAACATTTTCCAACCAAGAAATCAACAAAGTAGGCAGTTGTACTGATATAACACCTAATAAAATCATGAGACAACAAATGTGCTTCACAGACATGAATATTAAAGAAACAAAGCAACAGTAAAGGGTGTAAAGGTTCAAATTCATGTGGCAATTCTGCAAAAATACATTGTAATCCCGGATTAGTTGAGTTTACTAGAAATTCACGAGTAAACTCTTTCCCCTTAAACCACTTTAGTTTTTACACATTCTGAAACTAAACAGATTAAGTTGTATTGACATGGACAATCATTAGTCTTTACTAAAAATGATTAGTTCATTTAACGAATTTTCTTTGCATCCTCAAGTTGTTTGAAATAACTATTTTAAGCTAAACTTACATACACATTGTATTTATCACTACTTATATTCATTTGTTAATATAAATAATGTGGTTTCTTCAAATGTAATTAATACCATTTTGTTTTTGTAACAAATACTTTAAACAAAATTGTATGGAAGAAAAGCAATAAAACATTTAAATGTTCAGAAAAACATTTATTTATTTATTTTTTACAAAATAGTGCAAGATAACACTCTGCCGTATCGCACAAACCAGACAAGTAAAGTCATTCCTTAATATGGCATAGAAACTATTTTAGCCACTTTTTCATTTGACTCAATAAAAATAAACAGCATTTACAAAATATCTGCTACATCCTGAAAATTCAACACATCCAGTCAGGCATTTCAACAAGCATCTTGAACTAGTATGGAAGTCACATGAACTGTTAATTTAGGTTTAAAGAACATCATTATGCAGTCCTGTGCATTTAACCCTAAACCTGTAACCAGGCAGAACTAGGCAGACAGAACAGATAGTGTCACTGGTAGCTGAAGAGTAGTCAAAGTGGGCTTGTGTGTGCGTGTTTTAATATATGCTACTCAATGTGCTGAAGTATCTTTGTTATGACCTTAAAGGGTTAGTTTGGATATTTAGAAGCCAGCTTCAACTCTAAATTATCAAACTGTAGATGTCTATACTTTTACAAGAGACCATTGTTAAATGTTTTATCAGCTGAGCTAAATTATGTGTGATGACACTGCAGTTTATCAGGTAAGGAAACTATTTCACAGAACCTGACTTTTAAATATCCAAACTAACCCTTTAACTTTAAATACTAACATACATACAGAACATATTGTGCTTACGCACTTTCATTGTATGCTACAAAAAAACCCACATTGGTATCTAAATAATTGCATATTTGCAAGAGGCACAGCGAAAATTATTTGTATGGCAAGGGCCTCCTTTAAGAACACAAAAATGTATAATGACCTTCACTCACACCTTGACTTTGGCCACATCGGAAAGTGACTGAAAATGATGAAGTTATGGCTGTTCACGGTACACTTGTCACAGCATTTCTTTACATTACTTTCTAATGCACCTTTGATAAGTGGACTTTAAGAGCATTAATGGAGTTAAATGTGCACAAACATTCTTGGTGTAAGCAGGGAAAGGGTACAGTTGTACTGTAGCTCCCATGTTTTAACCGGTAATGTTTTAACAGGTAACCTCTCTGATACAAACTCACAGTACTTCCACTTCCACTTCATCTATACAAGAACCTGCAAAGCAGAAAATGAGCAAACTATTAGCTCAGTAACGTTAACCTGACTGACAAACAAATGTTGTCGGTAAATTACGAATCACTGTGTTAACACCTGACTAACATTACCGTGGTGTATTACAATAACGAGACGGCTGCACACGTTTAACAGTTTTACTGGAACAAGTGGCTCACTACACAGGACAGGCAGCAGGTTCGCGCGTCTGGCTCTTATACCCGGAACATGCACAATAATGTCACTTAAAAGTATGGTGAGCCTAAGAGCTCAATATACCACAATTACCACGGTAGCCCTGCTAAACGGCCTTTGCAAAGTTTGTTACATTAACAGTGTTGATATCAAGAATCACCTCTGACACCAAACAGGGGTTAACCGCGATAGCCTGCTAGCTTGCGATTAGCATTAGCTACAAGCACATGCAATCACGCACGTTATTGTAAACAATGACTGAACCGACAGATAACCGTCTTCTTAAGACATAGCTGAGGTTAGCGTTTAGCTGTCTGCACTGATCTTATGGGTCTATTACGTAAGACATAAAATTGAACACTCACCAGCTTTCTTCAAATTCCCGACAAACTCCAGTGCTCACTCCTCAGCGCGGTTTGTGAACACAGGCCTCGAGACACAGTGATTTTTGAAAAGAGCCCCGCCCCCTCTGACAGTAATGTAACATGAGTTATCTTTGCTAATCATGATTATTGCACTGCACAATGTTGAAAAGTATTACAAACAGCTTATCCTGGTTTAGTAATTAGACACTGTTTTTACAAAACACGAAAGAATAATTAATCATTGACGATTATTAAATAGTTTATGTTGAAACAAAATCCGGGTTTACAGTGTACTGTAAGAGTCAAATCTGGTCTCATCAGTGAAGTGATAAGCCATGAATGAACAAAACAGTGGAAAGAGTAAAACACAGAAAACGTGTGAAGAAGAAGAAGAAGAAGAAGAAATTATTCACCAATATCTTCGTAAATTTGTTCTTAAAAATGTCTACACTGGATTCTAATTTGGGGCAGTTGGTTGAATAACAGTGAGGGAGTTCTCCCGTGATCTGAGAGTGGCCGGTTCATTTTCCTAAATGCTAAAGGTACCACTGAGGTACTCATATGCAGAGTACTGTTCCCAAACACTGCCCCCCAGACGCTGCCAAAAAGAGGATTGGTCAGATGCAGAGGTCATATTCGTTTGTGCTGTACTGTGTGCAGTGCCGTGGTGTGTTCACTATAACAAATAGTGTCACATGACAATATGATTGGAAGGTCGTCGGTTCGAATCCAGGGACCTGTAAAGGCACTGCTCCCTGGGTGCTGCTCATGTTAGCTGCCCACTACTCCTTCATGGATGGGTCAAATGCAGAGGTCTGATTTCGTTGTGGTGCACTGTGTGCTTTGCTGTGTTGTGTTCACAAAGCATACCTTTTTGGTTTTAACTGGCTTCTGTTGTTGTGGCGCATTATTGCAAAAGAAATATTTGGATACCTACACAACACACACAGACGTGTATAGTCAGTGCTAGAAATGAGCCGTGGGTTAATGTGGAGCTCCGAGGAGAGCTCTCCTTGGCCGCCGTCTTGCAGCACGCCTTCACCGTTGCTAAATTACTGGCAAAACTGACGTTGCACTAAACGCTCTCGACGCTCAAACATTTCTCAGTTTTATAATCGATGCTAAACTTCATGAAACTACATTGTCAGCTGTAAAATCTAAACCCTAAAATCTACCTTTTAAACATCAATTCCAACAACAGTTCCAATATCTTTTCCAGGCTGTCCTCTTCAGCTTCAGACCTCATTAGATCCCTGAAGCGACTTCTACAGCCCCCCCAAAACCTCTTGCCTAGTTCGAGCTGTTCAACTGCAATCACTCCTGCACATAGATTCGCTCAGCGCAGAAGGAAACCCTCTCCTTCCTCTCCTGTAACATCGGCGAGAACTCTCTGTCTGTGGCGCACTGAGGTGTGATATTCTGAGCGTGTCGAGGATTTTACTGGCTCGACTGCAGCGCGGTGCTGGAAATCATTAAACCGGCTGTAGCGTTCCCACCGCCTAAGAACGGGTCATTTTTTACGACTTTGGACTTTGGGTAGCTGTTAATCAATGTAATCTCCATTAGAGCCTGGTGTAAATTCAGAGTTAATACTGGAAGTGGGTTTGATCCGAGCGCACAAGCTACTGTGTCTTTATTTAAGTGTGGGAACCATATCTCTGTGAGATTACTCCATTCATATTTACAGCATTTATCCAACGCTCTTATCCAGAGCCTCTTCCATGTCCTAATTTCAGGCACTGTCTCAGTGGAGCGACGTGGGCTTAAGGGCCTGGATTAGGGGCCCAAAAGTGGTTCCCTGGATTCAAACCTCTAATTTTATGGTCATCAACACAGGGTTTCAGCCATGTGGACTGTGCCACTACCAGCAACAGCAGAAGTTCTAATCTAGACTCACTTTTCTTAATGGCTATGACAGTCTCCTTGGAGTGATTTGGGCTTAAAGGTCTTGCTCAGGGGTCTATTGGTGGTAGTACTGGAGGAAGGACAGAGCTGGATTTGAACTACAACCTCTTGACCCATAGACTATTATCCTACCACTAGACCACCACATTTAGCTTCTATGAGAACTAGATGTTGTTAGGTTTTTGGAAGCTGTCACGGTCCCGCCCAACTTAGACGGGACCATGCCACCAGTGAACCCACATAAGTATCGGTTTTGTTTCTCTGGCTCCCTGGGTTCACTTTTGGGTGTTGTGTCTGTGGTGTTTGCACCTCATGTCTCCTTGGGTTAGCCTTAGCCTTCTGTGTTAGCTTGCTCCTCACTTCTGGGTTCTGTGTCTGCACTTCGTGCCCTTCTGAGTAGTTCACTCTCTGTTTAGAGCGAACCCTATTTCCTGGTATGTTTGCACTGCGTGTTCCCTACCTAGTGGGTTAGTATCTGTGTAGAGCTGTGTCTCGTTCTGCCTTGAGTTTGGGATTGGTGCAAGCACTCGTTTGTTGAGTTCTGGACCCTTCTGATTCTGGTTTGGTTTTTGTTCTCTGTTTGGATTACCCTTTGTGTCACCTCATCTTCACACCCCTCTCTTGTGTTTTCTCCCCAGGCTCGTGACTCCCAGTGTGTTTTCTCTGGTGGGCCAGACTGCCTTGGAGGCTACTAAGTCTGGGCCACTGTTCACCTCCCGAGTCTTCAAGCGTGAGGACTTCGCTTGTTCCGGCTACTCGGGGAGGTTCTCCTCCATTACCAGACACCTACGACTGGGAGCATGGGCCTCACCTTTCTTTTGTTACTTTGTGCTTGTTTTTGTGTGATTTTGGACTTGGTTACCTTTTGTGTTCACCTGCCCTCAATAAACTCTTTCACTCTGCCTGCAACAGTGTCCTCATCCCCTTCCCTCTTCCTCACCGCAACCGCACCCATGACAGAAGCATGTAGGAAGAAAATGAAAGCTTTTCTCAAAATTATTATTTGTCATATGTTGAGCACAGTAGTTGAACAGGAGAGCGTAAAAGTGAAATGGTCTGTAAGTAAGTGAAGATAGGGAAGAGCGGAGCACCGACAGGGAGTAAAGTGGTGTCGGGTGTGTATTTAGGGGCAAGAGTTGCTGAATGTTTGAAAGATGAATGCAGCATTAGATGGCATTAGTAAGTTAATAGTGTTGCTAGACTACCACCACCCCATCATTATCCTTTTCAACAACACCAACATCATGATTTTCTTATCGATGATGGTTCCAATAGGTCATGGATTGGAGTTTGGGTCAATCCTCCAGCACTACCACCTTTGGGCCCCTGAGCAAAACCCTTAATCCCAAGTTTCTCCAGGGAGACAGTAACAGCACCAAATCATAGTTTTCTTCTTCTTGGGTATTGATGATGATGATGAGGGTCATCTAGTGGTGAAGTACTAATGTTCCAAAAGGTCATAGATTGGGGTTTGGGTTGATCCTCCAGGGAGATGGTAACAACACCAAATAACAGCTAATCCTCAGACAGCTGCACCAATCAACAACGGTTCTTTTAGCGTGAAAAGTTCTCAACTGCTGTAAAAGTTTATTTGACATCACTCCAATCACAAGAGTGAAGAGTCTAAACCCACATACAAAAATTATTTCTGACATTTATTACCAGCTAATAATTTGTTGTTGTTGTTGTTGTTGTAGTCTTTGGTTAGAATAATGGCTACGTAGCAGCTTTTTTTTTTTTTTTGAATCCTCGCAGTTTTGTAGTTTTGAATACTTTTAGGTATTTATGGCCTGGAAAGCCTGGTTGCTCTTTCAGCCTGTGATTTATTCCACTGCCTACTATTTAACCAGAGTTGTTCCCTCTACGAGCCCCAGCAACCACGTATGAACTCAAAGCCCATCACGAGGCATCGAACGCTCTGACGCAAGTGGAAAAATCACACAGCCTTTTTTTGATTAGGATTGAGTTGTTTCCCTCTCCACGCTGTGAGTCGAGGTCTGCCACCCAATACACGCGAGAGAAGCTCTCCTGCGGAACTGACCTTTCTGATCCAAGTATAAAAGTGAAGATGGAAAACTTGATATGCAATTTGAGGATGGAGGATGAGGGAGACAAACCACTTCAGATGTCTATTAATGTCCAAGCGATTTGTTGGAGGATGTGGTCTTGGATATACTGTATATTTAAGTTAGTGAAATGCTGGATATTTGATTGACATGGTTGGTTTTAGTTAGAGAGAAAAAATGGTCTTGGATGTGTATTTATGAAGCCAGGTTGAAATTTGTTGAAGAACATGTTTTTCCAACAGGTTGTGATGTTTTTGCAGCATTTACAGCACAGCGTTTTTTAGAGCGAGACATCAACATGGCATTTTTTTAAATTGCCCGTTCTCTCAACAGCACTTCTGAATGCCGGATCGGAGGCCTGCATTGTTTTAAGTGTGTTTTTGTGGGTCTGGCTGTTTGAGCGTGTGCCTGTGCATGCCTAAAGGATGAAGTGGGTGAGAGAGTGAGTGGGAGAGCAACATTACAGCGTTTGTTTGTTGTAAGTCTGACGTTCCCCCACTCGCTCGCACGTTTCCTAGACGGCCTTTCAAAGCGAGTCCAAAGACCGACACTTCAATAGAGTGCCTCATAGGAAAGAATTAGGTCCTTTATGTGGATCTATAGGTGTTGGAGGAAGAAATTTTCCATTTATCAGACCCACTCGTGCAGAAAAAAGGGGAGAATTCATGAATACACTTGACCCAGGAGGATTAACTTAGAAGCTGGACTTTGTTTGTTTACTAAGTTCTTCTGTTTTGTAAAGAGGGAATAAAATCTGACCACTTCACCCTTCTTAAAGTAGACATTTTTTCTCAAAAAATACGAATTCAATGCTTGTGTTTACAGACTTCATGCAACACCGGTTTTACAAAGGGGGAAATTGACCACTTTTACTTCCCTTCCTCAGAATATGCAGGCCCAGAATCATCAACATATCACTAATGATGATTCTGGACCAAAAACAATGTGAAACCATTTATAGTCTGAATATGGAAATATATGAAAAGAAGAGTGAATGAATAAAAGAGAAGCAACCAAGCAAAACTTATGAAACTATATTACTTTAAAATAATGAACAACACACAACTCCCTAACGACAAGCAGGGCACATAGCAACCAAAGACATTGCAAAATTTTGTGAGACCTGCCTTTAGAAATGAAAAGTTTAGCCTCTATTTACTTTAAAAATAAACATGTCCAAAAGGCATGTCCCCTAGAAGAACAGTTTTTGGTTCCTCAGTTTTGAAAACAAAGGAAGCTCACAAATTTACTGGTCCAGAAACATTTGGGGTTAAGGTTAATCAATCTTTAGAAAAATATGCTTCTTCCAACTCAGGAAAGGTTTATTATTCAATTGAATGCTTCTCCTTTGGCACTGCTCCAACCATTACCTTTAAGAGTAATACTACCAGCAAGAAAACATCAGCAAGAGCAATCCAGAAAAAAAGAGTTGTTCAGAACTTGTGTAACCGTTAAAGGAAGATTAAATTTGCAACCTTCTTGTGATTCTACTGTGCCATTACTCGAAATATCAAAAAGGATTGAAACATGTGCATATTCAAACAACTTTTGACTGAAACAACATTCATATTCAACCGTTTGTCATCAGATGATCTTATCCAAGGCAACGTTACAAGCTAATTACAACAACAATCTCCCTGGGGCAGTTAAGGGTTAGGGGCTTTGCTGAAGCTGTTCAAAGGTCTTTTTTTTGTCTCTGCTAGGGTCTGTAACATCTAACGATAAAACACCAAAATTTGATGGTGTACAGAGCTAGAAAACAAACTCCAACTCCGATTTACAGTACAAATAGGCAATGGGTTATCCATCTGAGCTCTCATTACTGTGTGTAAAAAAACATCATGCATCTGGGTGGTCCTTACACCATTCTACACCACTCTAAAATGAAGGGAAAGCATGAAGAAAGGATGAGATAAGTGTCTCGTTTGAAGCAGGTCTCTATTATTAGGGCTCTAATGCTTCAGTAAACATCTCCCACAAGCGACTCAACTACCGCAGGAGCCTGTAGAAGCCTCCCAGGAGCGAGTTTAATCCCGCGGGATGACGAACGCAGTCGCTCCGGGATTAAATTCGAGCCGGACGGAAAAACATAACCCGATAAACAGGCTTCGTGAAGCAGCAGCGCGCTGGTGTAACCCAGATTAACGCGCTGTTTATTCTCTATTCGGCGTCGAATCAACGCATTTCGACGCTGTTTCTCATCGCAGTTCCTGCAAACTTGGCCGTATTGCATCGTCTGTTCAACTTCGTTGCATCCGATGATCGATCTTGACTCATTTAATCTGTTGTCATATATTTCTAGCGCACTTCTAGAGATAAACAACGGTTTACTAGGGTTTGTGGCTCCATCATAAAGCCTGATTAGAGATTAGAATCTATAATATAGAGTCACACAAGGACTTTAGCTTTTGAGAAACCAACCAAGAAAGGTTCGAAATTTCGGAATGACATGAAGAGTGAATATTCACAAAAATTATGAAAATTCAGATTGAAACCGAAAATAGTTCTGCTGTGCCATTATTTAAAGCATTTGTTTTTTGGGGGTAATGATATTAATTCTCTCTCTCCCGCTCCCTCTCTCTCTCTCTCTCTCTCTCTCAGGTCCCATTAATTTTTTTGCATGACATCAAAATTCTTCTAAAATGAATTTTAAAAAATCACTTCGAAATATTGTATGTTTTTAATTATATTCATCGATGTATTCATTTATTTTGCATCTTCACGTTTAACAGTGTGACGCTGTAGTTTTCCCCTTTTCTCTGTGTATTTGTCCCTGTCTCAGTATCAGTCTCCTGGACTCGACTTGAACCGACTCACAGACTTAAAATTTAAAAAAAATGTTCATACATTATTACGACCCAGTAAAAGGAGTGTGTAAATAGAGAGTTGAAGGGACGAGTGTCTACCTGAGTATCCGAGCGCGGAGCATTCAGGAGCGTTAATCCCAGAGAGAGAGAGAGAGAGGGAGAGACTCTGTGAGAGTGTCACTTCCCCTCAGTAGTCGAGCTGCTCAACAAAATTCCGTGTGTACGAAGTCCTGGTAAAGACGTTAAAGCGGGAGTTAAAGGCCTCTTGGGTTCGGCTTCGTTCGGCTCGGTTCGGGTTCTCCTCGGTTCGGCTCGGCTCGGCTCGGTGTGTATTCCGTGTGTATTCCGCTGAGTAAAATCCCGCTTCAGCACCAGCGCTGCTCTGGACAGCTCCCTACTCCGCTCCGGCTTCTCCTACTGGCTGACGCTCGGTCATATTTGCATACAATCGACGCGGTCGGCCAATCAGAACGCGGGCCGTGAGAGCCCCGCCCTCCCGGATGCGTTTAAAAATGAATCGCCCTTGAGTCGAGCTGAAGTGCTGACTGTCTCTTACCGTGTGTGTGTGCGTGCGAGAGAGAAATGGACTGTGTGTGTGTCAGAAAAGGAAGAGAGCGATTGTGTGTGTGTTAAAGAGAGAGAAAGGGAAAGACAGTGTGTGTGTGTGTGTGTGTGTGTGTGTGTGTGTGTGTGTGTGTGTGTGTGTGTGTGTGTGTGTGTGGTGTGTGTGTGTGTGAGAGAGAGAGTTAGTGAGAGAGTGTGTCTGTGTGTGTGAGAGAGGAGAGAGTTAGTGAGGGGGGTGTGTCTGTGTGTGTGTGAGAGAGAGAGAGAAAGAGAGCAGAGAGAGTTAGTGAGAGTGTGTCTGTGTGTGTGTGAGAGAGAGAGAGAGAGAGAGAGAAAGAGGAGAGAGAGTTAGTGAGAGAGAGTGTGTGTGTGTGTGTGTGTGAGAGGAGAGAGGATTGAGTGAGAGGGGTGTGTCTGTGTGTGTGTGAGAGAGAGAAGGAGAGAGGGGATTGATGAGAGAGTGTGTGTGTCTGTGTGTGTGTGTGAGAGAGAGAGATGTAGTAAAGAGAGGATGTGTGTGTACAAGGGAGAGAAAGGAAAGACCAGTGTGTGTGTGTGTGTGTGTGTGTGTGGGAAGAGAGAGAGAGTGTGGTAAAGAGAGGATGTGTGTGTAGGGGAGAAAGGAAGAACCCAGTGTGTGTGTGTGTGTGTGTGAGAGAGAGAGGAGAGAGGTTAGTAGGGGAGTGTATGTGTCTGTGTGTGTGTGTGAGAGAGAGAGTGTTAAAGAGAGGATGTGTGTGTAGGGAGATAGAACGTGTGAGTGTGTGTGTGTGTTCGTGTGTGTGTGTGTTCTTGTACTTGCTACTTAGTGAGAACCAAAATGAGTTTTTAACCAGCAGAGTGAGGACATTTTTGGGAAGTGAGGACTTTTTTCGTGGTCCTCACTTCTTTAAACTGCTATTCCAAAAAAAAAAAAACAAGTTTATTTGCAAAACTAAAAGTGTAGAAAGATTAGCTTTTGGTTACTGAGGTTATGGTTAGGGTTATGTTTAGGGTTAGGTGTAGTATTATTTAGATACAGTAATATAGAAGTCAATGGAGGTCCTCACTACTATATAAGTACAAGGATGTGTGTGTGTGTGTGTGTGTGTGTGAAAGAGAGAGAGAGAGTGAGAGAAATCTGTGTGTGACTTAATTGCTGCTCCAGCGTGAGTGTAACACACGTGACGTCTTTTTGCACAGCAAATTAAAAGCTGATTGATTAATGTTGGGGTGTGTGTGTGTGTGTGTGTGTGTGTGTGTCCCCGCAGGCATCTCCCAGCCACGTGAGCCCCAATCAACACATCACACACAGTCTCTTTCTCTCTCTCTCTCTCTCTCTCTCTCTCTCTCTCTCTCTCACACACACACACACAAACACACACTACATCATCACTCAGACCTTCACCCTCTCTCTTCTAATGGCTCTGTGAGGAAAGCTCCTTCATCAGCCATGTTTCAGTGTAATCTCTGATTCCGTGATTGAAGTGTGTGGGTGTGCGTGTGTGTGTGTGTGATGTCTATACAGCAAGATACTCATTCCAACCTTAAATAGGACTGGAAGTTGATTCACAAAAAGAATCAATTCCTTAATGATTTGTATTTCAGAAACAAGATTTGACTCACTGTCATGTAGTGAATCTTTTCAAGTTGCATTATTAAATAAACTCACACAAAGTGAGGGTGAGGGTGATTGGACGCAAACGTCTGGGTCAAACAGGCCAAAATCCAGGTGTGAGGAATCTCCCCAAAATGAGTGAGCAAATCAGCTTCGAGGGTGACGTGCTACCATTATGTAATGGGAACTAAACAGGACAAACAAGACACAGGTGACAAATATTAGCCCCGAATTCCCAACCTGCCAGGTGAGAATGGTGAACAGCCAATTCAGGTTAGAATTCCGGTGATCGGGATCAGAGTGGGTGGGCCGAGGTGGCACAGACGTAACCATTGATAACGAAGCCATGTTACTGCTCATTTACTGCTTGTAAGTGATATAAATTTAGCACACTTAGCATTTAACAAGCACCTTTTTTTCTCTTGGAATCAATGAATTGAGAAGATCACTGTCTGGAATTGATTCGTCATTTGGTTTGATTCCCAAAAACTGGAATTGGAATTGATTCTTACACTTTATGGAATTGTGTAAATTGTGCTATACACACTCTCTCTTTCTCGTTCTCGTTCTCTTTCCCTCTCTCTCTCTCTCTCTCTCTCTCTCTCTCTCCATCACACACACACAGCACACTCATAGACATACACTCAGAGACCATCTCTCTCCGTCTTTCATAATCTCATAGAATTGACAAAAAAAAATCTTTGTCCAGAATCGATTCATGGAATCATCTTGTTTGATTCCCAAAAACTAGAAACTGAATAGATTTTTGGAATTTTTACAATGCTGTCATTACATTCATTCAGCCATACTGCCTTTTACTGCTCATTGTGAGTGTGTCCTGACCTTTCTCTAAGCTGAGATCATTACGTTTGCTATTAAAGGGTCACGACCTGTACCTCAAGAGTATTATCTCAATAGTAATAACTTTTACATCTGGAGTAGAGACACAGCTGAAATCTTTTCACACACACAGCTGACTCTGACCTACAGCATGAGCCAAGAGAAAGTGGGAGAATGTTTGGCCCAGACTGATGATAATCACACACACACATACACACTCACACATACACACTCACACGCACCATAATGAAGCTGATCAATGTACTTAGAAAATCAAAGCACTGGCGTGAGAATGAGCAAAGTGTGGCAGAATTTGACCACCCTTGTGATCCATTCGTTTATCCAACCCTCAGTCTGCCTTTCTTTCTGTCTGACTCTGTCTGACTTTCTATTTATCTCTCAGTCTGCCTGTCCCTCTGGTCATTCCTCTATGTCTGTCTGTCTGTCCATCCATTAAATCCATTCATACATCTCTTTGTCTGTTCTTCTGTCTTTCCATCCTTCCATCCATCCATCCATCCATTCATCCATCCACCAATCTCTCTGCCTACCTGTCTGTCTGTTCATCCATCTGGAGATCCATCCATTCATTCATCCATCCATTCATCCATTCACCAATCTCTCTGTCTGTCTGTCTGTCCATCCATCTGCAGATCCATCCATCTATTCATCCATCCATTCATTCATCAGTCATCTATCCATTTAGCCATATTTCTGAATGTCTATTAGCGAAATATATATCATATTTATAATCATCATTGTTGGAACCTTTTAAAAAATATGGAAAAGTAAAACTTTGCTTTTCTTCGACTGCTCTTCACATAAAGGAAACTCTACCCAAAATCTGTTCTTTAAGCTCAAAATAAATGATATATATTTGGGATGTTTAGCACAGTCACATTCATGTATTTGGCCCTTTACCCAGGAGAGTAGTTACGCATTCATGCCTTTCGTGATAAGTTAAAAATCCGGATTTTTTGTAATCTGGATTTTCCAACCCGGCACCGAGATTAATGCTGACATTAAATTATGCAGCAGTTTTCCTGGCTAGGAAATCTGTCAAACTCTTTCCTTCCTCACTTTCTCACCAACCTCTCTTTGCTCTCTCCCTCTCTCTGATCAGACGCATTTTTATTTCCCTTTTGTCCTCAGTACAGGTTTGCATTGTTCTGAAGATTGTTCTCTCTCTGGCTGTCCATCTTCTACCAACTCTCATGATTTTTTCTTTTTTCTTTCACTCACATTGTCCTCCGTAAAGACACAATGCAGAACCTCACAGAATTTTAATCAGTAATATTCCATATTTACGCAAAGGTAATTAAATGAGTGAAGCTTCCATGTGTATAAAAGTCTGTACAATATATTTTTAAGTGTGTTTTTGCTTTACATTTTTCAAAATTGATAATCACAAGATTTCTTTTCTGTGTGTTGTAATATGTTATATACAGTATATGATGTTATATCTACACAAACTAGTTTTTTCTGCCTAAGGAGCATTTTCTATAGTTTTTTCTTTTCTTTCTTATGAGCTCTATCATTACCACTCAACCGTCTGTTATTAGTCATTACTTACAGACAGCTGGGTTGTAACATACACAAACACTCACACACACACACATAGGAACAGTTAGACACAAAATTCGGGCAGCGTTTTACAGTCATGAAAACTTTACTGAAACGTATATTCGCACGAAGAGGATCGTCTCAAGCAGCAGAGCTTCCTACAAGTTTCAGGATGTGTTATAATTTCCAGAAAAATCAGTCTTAAGTGGCATCACAGTGTACCATTGTCATGGCTGTGTTGTGGAGAGAACGGAGACGAGACACCTGTGGGACACACAGAGCAAAAGTTTATTCACACAAAAACTTCGTCCAGGGGTGCGTTTCCCAAAAGCATAGGCGCTGACAAATACAGAATTTCCACACTGCAAGGTTGTTTTTGCATGATATTTTTAAATACAATTTTTACAATTTTATATTTTAGTTTTTGAAATTTTGGTCCATGCCATCACTTCCAAAATTGAAGTGTTGGTGGTAGCTGTTGGTGTAACACTAGGGCATTCGCCCCATGATCAGAAGGCTGCAGGTTCGAATCCAGGACCAGTAAAGTTACCACTGAGGTACTCATGAGAAAGGTACTGTCCCCAAGCACTGCTCCCTGGGTGCTGCCCTTGTTAGCTGTCCACTGCTCTTTCATGGATTAGTCAAATGCATAGGTCGCATTTGGATGTGGTGCACTGTGTGCTGTGCTGTGGTGTGTTCACAATGACAAATAATCCCTCACTTTCACTTCATTTTTAATAATTCAGAATATCTAAATTCAGAGTTAACCATCATAAAATAGTTAATATGTCAGCAAGTAAAAGGTGTTACAGTGTTCAATACATTTTTATTGACATTTTTATTTCTTATAAATAGGAAAGTTTATGAGTAGGAAAATTTCTTCTTGGAAATATAATCTAAATAAAAAAGCATAACCTGGTCATTAATTTATTTGTGATTTGATTGATCGATTCATTCCTTCAATTCATTTTTTTACAGAACAGTTCATAATGAGTTCAAATCTGAAAACAAAATGTTCATCTGTTCCAACAGCTCATGTACAGTATGAAGATAAATGACACTACAGTTTCCGAACCATTCTGGAGACAGCGCTGTGTGTGTGTGTGTGTGTGTGAGCTCTTTTTGAGCCAGTAGACCCACTTGGGGTAATTGTTGCCAGTAACAGATCTGCTTCTCTATTTTAACTTGTTCCTCTCCCAGGGGCGCGGCAGTCCGGGCGGGAAAAAGCACCATTAAAACAGAGCGAGAGAGAGATACAGAGAGAGCGAGGGAGTGAGTTGGGATGTAGAGATGCTCTTTCAGCCTCCGCCAGCTTCTCATGAACAGATTTTACTGTAATGAACATGAAAAGAGAGCCAAATGCAAACCTCGATTCTCGCCCCAAGTCTGAGACGTAGACTGTTTAGGATTTGAATTAAAAAATCTTCAATGATATTTTCTTGCCATATATGATACTAACTAATGCTTTAAGTGTCCCACAACATCATGTAATTAAATTTTTGGATATCATTGAGCTCTAAATGTTAAGCAAACCAGATTAAATCTTTTCCAATAAAACCAACAAGGTCCTTTATAAAGTGTAAAGTGTAGACAATTCTTTTTGCTCATTTAGCGGAACATATGTGAAATTCTTCTCAAAAATGTATTGCAGTTCTCCAGTGATACTGCTTGACAGATTTTTTAGGTGAGGATTTATTGTGTCCCTAAAAGACCTAATATTGGCACCAAGACTCTAGTAATACAACATTAAGTTAATCCCCCCCGCTAAGCTTCCCAACCCGAGCCAAAAATGCTCTTGAGATGAGTTATAAGTGCCAGAATTTGAGCGATTTGAAAATAATCGTCTTGCGTGATGTTTGAAGCCACATTAGGGTTCACAATTCCCTTGTTGCCTTAATCTGTCTGAGTTAAATTTAACTCAGATTCATTCTACCTGATCTTGGAAATTCATTTTTCACGTTTTCACAATTTTTCAATGGGTTCCAGTTGGTTTTGTTTCTGCTGAAATAGAGCTACTGTACATGTAAAAAAAGATGGAAATGTGAATCAGTTGATTTTCGGGTTGCATAAGTTACATTCAAATCTGTCTGTTCTGTCCATTTGGCCTTTCAGAGTCATAGATTTTCCATCTTCACCAAGGTGGGGTCTGACTCCATCTTGCAGCTGTTACTGGTTACAGTGTTACAGTGTTTTACAAGCTAGGGATAAGCTACTGAAAAAGGAGTTAAGTAAGTAGTTTGTGTAATTTTAGTTAGTTTCCCAACGTTGGTTACACATTGTGTTTTGAGATTGTATATTTGCTCAATCAATCAGCAATGTATAATTTTGCTAGCCCAACCGTCAAGTACCTTTGCGTCCAGAAACTGGAACCTGAACCAGACCCATACTGGAAGATCGTACGCAAACCTTGATTCAAGTTACAGTTCAGATGCGGCTTTGGTGTTATTCCGAAGAGGGCCAAAGAGTCTGCTAATGTTAAGGTAAAAATTTTATGATGGCTTTCACCATTGCCTAAATAAAGCAATGCCTTTTATCTGCACTGTTTTCTGAGTCCCTGCTGGGTTCCTAGACAGGAGGATGCGACCCATTTTCCAGTCAGAGTGCAGAGAGTGCATTAACGCTGAGTTCGACATACTACATACTTAGATCCAAAAGTCATATGAAGGTGACTAAAGATACAAGTTTCTTTATATTAAATAAAGTTATACACTACCAGTCAAAAGTTTGGACACACCTTCCCATTCAATGTTTTATTCTTTATCATCATGACTATTTACACTGTAGATTCTCACTGAAGGCACTAAGAATGAACACATATGGAATTATGTAGTAAACAAAAAGTGTGAAATAACCCAGAACATGTTTGATATCTTAGATTCTTGAAAATAACCACCCTTTGATCACTGCTTTGCACACTCTTGGCATTCTCTCGATGAGCTTCATGAGGTAGTCACCTGAAATGGTTTTCCAACAGTCTTGAAATAGTTCCCACAGATGCTGAGCACTTGTTATTGCCTTCACTCTGCGGTCCATCTCATCCCAAACCATCTCGATTGGGTTTGGTCAGGTGACCGTGGAGGCCAGGCCATCTGGCGCAGCACTCCATCACACTCCTTCTTGGTCAAATAGCCCTTACACAGTTCATTCATAGTTTTGATGCCTTTAGTGAGAATCTACAATGTAAATAGTAACGAAAATAAAGAAAAAACATTGAATGGGAAGGTCCAAACTTTTGACTGGCAGTGCACAAGTGCAAGAATTATACAAGAATTTTGATTCAAAAAATGGCCTTTATAGGATCTCTTTTAATCTACATAGGTGATATTTTAATTACTATAGTCGTCAAGTGGGAAGGAACCACTTGTGCACCAAGATATAGACCAATATCTCAAACATTTAACACAAACTTACATAAAATCAAACATTCTTTACTAATGAAATGACTGCAATGCAGGGACGTTGCTAGGATTGAAAGATGGTGTGGGCTTAGCCCTTAGAAGTGTGGTTAGGATTAACGTTATGCACGACGCATGTGTCAAAAATATTTCATCGCTTCATTAATGAATTCATTATTTGAAGAGTTAAAGTCCCCCTAAAACAGACCTAATGATGTCCATGCTCCAGTGAGTGTTTGAGTACAACTTGAGTAAACATACTAACATACTGTACATTACCAGTCAAATCTGGTTGCACTAACAATATGACCTCTGCTTTTGACCCATCTGTGAAGGAGTGGTGGGCTTTTTGGTAGTGGCCAGGGAGTGCGTGGTACCTTGCTCATGAGGATGGGACTTGAACCAGCGACCGTCCGATCATGGAGCCATCTCCCTACTTATTACACTACCAACTGCCCCATTGTAGGATAGTACCTACCAATGGAACTCTAATGAAGAATGAATGAAGGTCTCAGCTGGATTTCACTCACTTGTCCCTCTCCATGCCTGATCCAGGTTCCACTCCACAAACTCGGAAAACCAGAACCAGACAATGTCATTGGAGTTTTAGTCAAATGATTGTATTACTTCCTGTGTAAATACCACTTTTCTGCTCCTTGAAAACATTTTTGTCAGTATTTCCATCCCCTCACTGTGACTGTGATCCAGCTTTCAATTCCTATTTTTCAAGTCTTTCGCTGGTTTATCTGAACTGGGTTCCGATCTCTGCGC
The DNA here is from genome assembly GCA_032718565.1 of Distichodus sexfasciatus. Taxonomy (NCBI): domain Eukaryota; kingdom Metazoa; phylum Chordata; class Actinopteri; order Characiformes; family Distichodontidae; genus Distichodus; species Distichodus sexfasciatus. The sequence continues at coordinate 1,160,518 of JAVGVS010000114.1, forward strand.
CTCATGTTTTGACTGTTCACCATTTTTGAGTCCCAGTTTTCCTGCTGATTTGCTTTTGTTCTAAATTTCAGCTGTAAGGTGTTTATAAACAGGCCTGTCCCAATTTTTGCCTTTGTCCTAATAAACGTTCCTGGAACCTTTTTTGCTGGTTAGGTTAAATAAAGGTTTTAAAAAAGAACTTAAATGTGACGCTGCATGTGATAACCAGGCTAAACTCATGTTTTGGTCATTCTCAGTTTTATACATAAAGTCATTCTACATAATGTAAGAAACACGTTATGATAATTTTACATTGATATCTTTAATAATGACCGAGTAACGCTGCATGAAATATCTGGAAAATTACGGCTGACATTTTTATCTCTGCACAGTTTACAGTTTATTTGGCAACTGTTGTGACATTTACACTGCCTCCGCATGGTGATGAACATAACTACATCATATCTTCCAGATGTGGTATCGGTAGAAGGTATCGAGGAATTTTGTTCCGAGTACGAGTAACTGCACGGGGGATGGTCTCGGTACAAATACAGGTATCGATGCATCCCTATTATTCGCTAATGTACACTATGTTAGTTGCTAATCTACACTATGTTAGTTGCTAATGTGCACTATGTTAGTGGCTAACATACACAATGTTAGTTGCTAGTTGCTAACGTACACTATTTTAGTTGCTAGTTGCTAATGTACACTATGTTAGTGGCTAATGTACACTATGTTAATTGCTAATGTACACTATGTTAGTTGCTAATGTGCACTATGTTAGCTGCTAATGTACACTACGTTAGCTGATAATGTACACTATGCTAGTTGCTAATGTGCACTATGTTAGCTGCTAATGTGCACTGTGTTAGCTGCTAATGTGCACTATGTTAGCTGCTAATGTACACTGTTAGTTACTAATATAGACAATAGTGAAATCCATTTCAAGACTTCATATCGCACATTTTGTGTTGCTGTAATGAAAAGTCATATCCTCATTTCTTAAATGTTCCACTGTTTATATTTAAATGTGCCTTCTAGGTGTTTTGTAACCACAGAGACTAAAAAGTGTTCGGCTAATTAGGCCAAAACTGCATAAACAAATTTCATAACTCTTCTGAAATCCTTCTGTCCTCAACATAACTGAATTTGCTTTGTCAACAACTTTATGAGCATAATAGAGAGTGATTCTCTGTCAGCGCGTCTCCCACGACTCTCTAACATGCTTAGAGGAAGCACTTGTCAACACAAATGTGACATATTCATCCCAAAAAAATGGGTTAATGCCTCAAGGGACGTCTCTCAGAGCAATGTCAGCTCTTCATAATGCATTTTAATACAAAGATTTTCAAACTTTCACTTTTGCACGTTGCACATTTGAGACTGTTGAGTTTCTTTCATTCTAAATTTCTTCAGTTACAACAAATTTTAATAAATAAATTATTTATATTATACATTAAACATTAAACTTAGGGCTGGTCAAAATCTCACTTCCAGAGCGCTTTCTCTGTGCTTCTCTCAGCACTAAGTTATGCTAAGTTATGAAAAGCATCATTGGGCACATCCACGTGTCATTCCTCTTTCATGTAAACATTGTAACGTGTTCCTTTGAGATTGGTAGTTTAGCAGACATAAAAGAGATTATCTTTACAATGGAGAGAAATGGCATCTTGGCGCAATTTTTATTAAAAATAGTCACAAAAAACGCATTTGGTGCACACAGGCCCTTAATCTTGCTCTAAAGTTTTTCAGTTTATTGTCAGATTTCTTTAACTGTAATCTGTTGTTTCTAAATTCTATCATTTAATTTTACCAGTTTTAGGATTATTCCAGATACATTTCACTACATGTTGTACTTGTATATCTATATACACTACCAGTTTGGACACACCTTCCCATTCAATGTTTTATTCTTTATTATCATGACTATTTACACTGTAGATTCTCACTGAAGGCACTATGAATGAACACATATGGAATTATGTAGTAAATGAAAAGTGTGAAATAACCCAGAACATGTTTTATATCTTAGATTCTTGAAAATAACCACCCACTGCTTTGCACACTCTTGGTATTCTCTCGATGAGCTTCATGAGGTAGTCACCTGAAATGGTTTTCCAACAGTCTTGAAGGAGTTCTCACAGAGGCTGAGCACTTGTTGGCCCTTTTGCCTTCGCTCTGCGGTCCATCTCATCCCAAACCATCTCGATTGGGTTTGGTCAGGTGACCGTGGAGGCCAGGCCATGTGGCGCAGCACTCCATCACTCTCCTTCTGGGTCAAATAGCCCTTACACAGTTCATTCATAGTTTTGATGCCTTTAGTGAGAATCTACAATGTAAATAGTGATGAAAATAAAGGAAAAACATTGAATGGGAAGGTGTGTCCAAACTTTTGACTAGTAGTGTATGTGACATAAAGAATCTTCAATCTTGAATTTTGAATTTTGATAACACTGATTTTTACCTTTCCGTCTGCCAGCCCAAGCTGAGCTGAGTGCCAGGGATGACTATAAGCGAGGGAGCAGAATGAGAGACAGAGAGAGAGAGAGAGAGAGAGAGAGCAGGATGACGGCTGAATGACAAACTGACCTTCCTTCCTTACTTCCCTGCCGAAGATAAAAATCTATTGGCAGATCGCTTTCGATAATCTGCTGCTGCAAATCAGGACCATCTCCCAGCATCAATTGATGCCAATTGTCTTTAATTTGTCTTAAAACTCATGCTGCTGCTGTTTAATCATGGTGTGTGTGTGTGTGTGTGTGTGTGCGTGCGTGTTGAGGCGAGGTGCTGTGAGGAGAGAGAGCATCAGCAGAGAACAAGCAAACCTGAAATCAGCAGCTGCAAGAGCAACACCTGCAGCGCCGAGATGACCTGCGCAGTGTGTGAGGCTGTGTGTGTTAATGAGGGTGTGTGTGTGTGTGCGTGTGTGTATGTATGTGTGTGTGTGTGATAGTGTCTGTCAATTTGGTTCGGTTAGGTTGGTGTGGGTGGGGGTGGGGGGAAGAAGTAAAACAAAGAGGTAGAGAGAGGCAGGGAGAGGGAGAACAGGTGAAAGGGTAAAGTGTGTGTGTGAGAGAGAGAGAGAGAGGATAGAGGTGTCAGCTGTCAGCCCTAAATCTGTTCTCTTAGTAAGGTGCTTCTGACAGTTTCAAGGTCAATTAGGTGTCAGGTTCTGCTTTCTTGCTGTCTCTCACTTACGCACGCACACACACACACACATACACACACACACACACACACATACACACACACACACACACACACACACTTTCTTGAGGTTATGACCATTATGGGAACTGAGATTTTAAAGGAGGAGGTACAGTACTGTGCAAAAGTTTTAATGGTATGAAAAAATGCTGTAAACACAGAATGCTTTCAGAAATATAAATAATGATTGTTTATTTTTATCAATTTACAAAATGCAAAGTGAGCGAACAAAAGAAAAATCTAAATCAAATCAATATTTGGTGTTTCTACCTTTTGCCTTCAAACCAGCATCAATTCTCATAGGTACACTTGCACAAAGTCAGGGATTTTGTAGGATTCTAGTCATTATATTTTTTTGTAGTCATTATGTTATTTTGTAGGGATTATAGGATTATAGATCTGTGGTTAGTTCTCCAAGATGTTTGGAACAACCTACCAGCCGAGTTCCTTCAAAAACTGTGTGCAAGTGTACCTAGAAGAATTGATGCTGTTTTGAAGGCAAAGGGTGGTCACACTAAATATTGATTTGATTTAGATTTCTCTTTTGTTCATTCGCTGCATTTTGTTGATTGATGAAAATAAATGATTAACACTCTTGCACAGTACTGTATATCTTCAAGAAATAGATATTAACTTGGTTTGTGTGTCCTCATAATGTAACGCATCTCCATTTTATCACTGTACAAAAGTCCCCATATTGGGGTACACTCACACACACACACACACAAACACACACACACACACAATTTTAAGGGGGATGGTAAGTTTGAAGAAATAGCATGTTGCAGTGATTAACTTGGTTTTATGTCCCCATAATAACACAGGTCCCCACAATGTTGATGTGTCAAAGTCCCAATGTTGGGAGGTTTATAAATACACACATGCACACACACACACACACACACACACACACACACACGTATATGCATGAGTTCATGCCTAATTTAACAGTAATAATCTGAGCGGTAAAAGCAAACTGCAACTGACGTAGAATCAATCAGACATCGAACTGAACTCACGAGTCAGCTGAACACACCACGACAGTGCTGCTGACTACAAAATGTGTGTGTGTATGTGTGGAGTCAGCTTTTTTGGATGTTGTAAGAAAATTATTGTCATCAAAATGATATGAGAACCCAGCTAACAATTAGGTTTGTACATTTTCAAACATTTCAACATAATTTCAAAAATAATTTCATATTTCTAAAAGCTTCTACAGAGTTTTTGTAAAGTTTTTATCCTGCAACGTGTCTTAACAATGTTCCTACAATGTTGGTACCATTCCCCTGTAACATTATCACATAATTTGTACACTGTTTTTACAAGGTTAGGTGTCAGAAATATTTCTAATATCGTGATCTTGAAATGAGTTTTAAGAAATTTAGATTTTTTTTTGTTCTAAGAATATTTCTAATATAAAGCCTTTTAAACTGTAAATTTTATGATCTAAAACATTTCTAATGTTTGGTTGTTTGTAAGTTTTGTTCTTAGAATAATTCCAGTGTTTGCTTTTATGGTATTTAAGATAATTTTTATTAAGTCTAAATTAACTTAGTGACGGTACAATTTTAATAAATATATATATATATATATATATATATATATATATATATATATATATATATATATATATATATATAATTAGTTGATTTTTTCTTTCTTTACAGTCAACATTGTACGTGAATTAGTTTCATTCCTGGAAATCTGATTTATGTAACATTTCTCTTGACACTTCATCCTTTTAAAAAAACCTTGTGAAGATTTAATTTTATGATTTTTTTTTTTTTTTGCGTGGCTTTTGTGTCCTTTCAGTTCGAACATGCAGTGTGTGGAATCATTTGGGCATGAAGGTAAGATAAACATCTAGAGCTGATTAAAGCAATACACAGGTGGAAGTTATTCACCTCTGGTATGATATGCAGATGAATGACATGACAGAGGGTGCTTCTGGTCATCAATGTTCTGATATTTTTAATAAATAAAATGGAAGCAAAATATACGGGTGGCATCTATCTGCTATTTCTCCCGCCTAAGGAGTAAACAAGTGCTGAACTCTGGAGCCCCAAGACTTTTAGCTTGGCGTTGCGAGGTGCTGGAGGGAGAAAAGGAAAAGCCATACTTGAAATGTTTATTTATGCAGCTCCTTCCATTTCCATCACCAACATCAAATCACCATCACAATTCATGCCTAAAAGCTGGGCCTGTTTATTCCAGCTGAGAAATGGTGCCGTCTCATGAAGATAAACTCAAGTCTCTCAGGAACTTTTCCACACTGTGCTCCTGTGATTTAACGAAAACGTTAATGGAAATAAATAATTAGACTATATTGTGACTTTTTATTTGAAGAAAAAGGAACAAAGGCTTCTTATAAAACTCTTATAAAATTCCCAAACATGCCCACATTCTCCTTCCTGTCACTTAAATATGTTTTTTATTCATGAACACAGAGAGGCACGGTCTTAAAGAGCCCAAGAAAACTGAGGAACTTCAAAACAAGATTCTAAATTGCTTGAAGGACCATGTGGCCTGCAGCAGCGGAATGAACTGCCAAAGTCACTTGTCAAAACTCTTGGGCAAGTTGCCGGAACTGCGCACCTTGTGCACGCAGGGACTCCAGCGCATCTTCTACCTAAAGCTCGAAGATTTGGTTCCAACGCCTGCCATCATCGACAAACTCTTTCGAGACACTTTACCATTCTGAACACATGTCTACTGTGGATCTGTAAGCTTTCCACTGGAACTCTGTAGGGCGAAAAAGAGAATTTTCTACGCGCCTTCTTCCAAAGTTCACGGAGTTGCTGTGGATTAAAGACGTCTTCAGGAGGAAAGAGCAGTAACGAAAAAGACTTGTGCGGAAAATCTTGTAGCTGAGAAATATTTTTTTTGTGTGGATAAGGGACAACTAATCAGTCTTAAAAATAAAGGTACCAAAACTGGTTCTTTGGAATGGTGCCATAAAAGGAACAATTTTTGTTTTCCCCAAAGAGCTAATTAGATATTGTTCTTTAAATTGATTTGGAAGATTTTTGCCTCAAATAACCTTTTACATAATTCAAAGATACTGTGCTGCATAGTTTATAGATTCTTCCTCAAACCAAGAACCCAAACAAAGAACCACTTCGGAACCTTTACCTTTAAGATGTGTTTGTTAATAGTTTTTTATTTCGTTGATTAACACATTTGTTGAAAGTGAGGTTAAATGTGTTTGTGTTGTCAGAATATAAGGAGCATGTTATATAGCTAGAGAGTCGTACAGGTGAGACTATAACGGACAGAGGATGAGAACTATCCAAAAAATGAACCACCAAAACTGACATTATACTGGCATTTGTTAATAGATTGTTTATGGGATATTTGGGGATCAGGAAAGTCTGGACATTTGATTCTAGACATAAGGGAACATAATAAGACCAACTTTAACTGTGTTTATGATTTAATAGTGCACCGAAATATTGCTGTTTTTTACGATACTTGTCATGTTTTTACAGGCCGCATAATATGCATGGAAATTATGAGCTACTCTGTTCTCCAGCACTTTGTAATTTCATATTGAAATAACGTTCGTGAGACTTACGTGCAAATGGTTTTACTTTCCTAACAGTATGGTCATGCATTACGATCCATTGTTTTTAATGAAAAAAAAAATATGCCACTGTTTTTTGCAATGCATTCTGTGTAATATTTCAAAGGTACCTGCTATGAATTTAGTGCTTTGCAAAATAAATTCGTGAAGTAAGACTTCTTTGCGCTTTTTAAAACAATATTTTCTTGCCTTATTTTCTGTGACCAATGTTGGGTAAAACAAACCCTTACTTTATCCATGTTTTGTCGTTTCGTTTATTTCTACTTACGCACCTCGTTCCTGAATATAGAACTAGCATATACGAAATAGCCTTTGTAAATAAAATTCGTTTGGTTAATTTTAGAAAAGTAATTGCAGTGTACAGAGGTTTATTCACGAAAATAATTAAATCAACAACGCATAATAAAATGCAAACGAAACTGAATAGTTTGTGAAATTGGATATTTATTAAAACAAGTCTTTAAAACGATGCCTAATAATAATAATAATAATAATAATAATAATAATAATAATAATAATAATAATAATAATAATAATAATAGGTTTAACACACTGAAAATGTAGAATTTTATGCATTAATCCTGACCTGCAAAAGTCACCCAGCTCCGTATGTTTCTTGTGTTACAGCAGCTCTGGTCTTATTTATTTGTCTGTATTTATCAGATGCTGCTGTCTGTCAGAGCTCAGGTCTAATCCGCACACGTGCACACACACACACACACACACGCGCACACACACACACACACACACTTGTCAGAGAAACCAAATCTGCCTCAAGGACTAACTCAGTCTCCTCTTTCCGCACTCGACATTGTAGACCAGAGCCTTTTCAGACAGTGGAGATGCGTCGGAAGGTTATAAGAAGGAAAGTCAGTGAGTGTGTGTGTGTGTGTTTGTGTGAGTGTGTGTTTCTGGTGGTGAAGATTAACCTCTCTGACCTTATTGGTGTTGTGGAGGACCTTTATAAAGCCAGGGCTGGAAAGAGTACAGAAAATCTGTATTCAAGTAAAAGCAGTTGGTAACGTCATGATTAAGGGGTTGGCCCTGTGATCGGAGGGTTGCTGGTTGAAGTCCCGGACCGATAAAGGTACCGCTGAGGTACTCATGAGCAAGGTACCGACCCCAAGCGCTGTTTCGTTGTTTTGTTGTTTTGCCCAGTCTGTTTGTTCAATGGTCGCAGATTATTTCTAATCTAATCTTTTGGAATAGTATTTAGTAATACGTTGCTCCCAGGGCCGGATTAACATAGTGTGGGGTCCCTGGGCAACTTTAATTTAAGGCCCCCCCTCACCCACAACCCAGCAACACACACACACAAACCCACACCCTTACCTTGCCAAACGGCTACGTTCTTTTCCTTTCTTTTAGCGCAACCACTCAAGTATTGGCGATCCATTTTTAGTTTTACTGTAGCCCAGACCACGAGATTTTTTGACATACACTGTGGATGAGCTCATTCCGATTGGAGGGAGAGGAATCCAATTGTGATTAAAAATGTTTTTTTGTGTTCTCTCCTGTATCTGTATGATCTGTGTGCATCATTTCCAGTGAATAATATAAAAATGATATTTAATGATCTACCTGTGCTAAATGATGGGGCCTCCTATTGGCTGGGGTCCCTGGGAACTTGCCCGATCAAGTCTATGGATAATCAAGTCTATGGTCCCTCCCTTTTGTGCCGGTTGGTGCACTGTTGACTGACAGTCAGATGTCTGAATAAAAGAGAAGATTTCTGTTGTTGTTTTTTGGCCATCGTACCAACTTTATTTTTGCCTGTTTTCAGTAAAGAGATGTTTCCATTCTGGTGTTAAAAGTAAAAAATTAATGACTTAAAAAAAAAAAAACTACACTCTTAGAACAAATATGTAGAAAAATTACTCAAACCCAGTCGATATGGTTTGGGATGAGATGGACCGCAGAGTGAAGGCAAAAGGGCCAACAAGTGCTCAGCATCTCTGGGAACTCCTTCAAGACTGTTGGAAAACCATTTCAGGTGACTACCTCATGAAGCTCATCGAGAGAATGCCAAGAGTGTGCAAAGCAGTGATCAAAGCAAAGGGTGGTTATTTTCAAGAATCTAAGATATAAAACACGTTCTGGGTTATTTCACACTTTTTGTTTACTACATAATTCCATATGTGTTCATTCATAGTGCCTTCAGTGAGAAACTACAGTGTAAATAGTCATGATAATAAAGAATAAAACATTGAATGGGAAGGTGTGTCCAAACTTTTGACTGGTAGTGTACATCTTTGTGCTACCTTTACTGATACTTTCACTGTGTCAAAAGTGTTAAAACAGTAATTGTGTTCAAATTAACACAAGAAATGCTCATCCGTTAATGTGTAAGAATTTGATACAGTTTGTGTCCATTTTAACACATCATTTCTAAGAGTGTACAAGGAGTTTAAGTTACTTTTATAGTGAAGTTGACACTTAAAGGTTTTTCAGCCTTGAAAGAAAAACTCATAAAAGTCAAAGTATCAAGCACCACAAATGTTTTATTTGCAGTAATGGAAGTAGTTGTGATTTCTTACTTTTTCTAGGGCTTTCTGCAGATTAGTTAATCATGTGATCAAAATAATAGCACCACTTTCTCCAATCATTTTTAAGAAGAAGTATGTTCTCCAAACTCTCACACAGTTTTCACAAAGATTTGGACCTTCACCAGGGTTTTCTTGTTTGAGATTTGTTCTTAAGTAAGAGTAGAATTACTTACACAGATTTTAAAAACATTATCTTATAGAGTTTCCTTCAATTCTGCAGTGGCGTAGTATTGTAGTAAATGTCTCAACATTACGTCAACACACATTTAAGAAATAAAACTTTAAAATATTGGTGAATGAGACCCATTAAAATCACGATTTGATTTCAGGGAAACTGGTTTTCTTATACTGCACTTGAACACTTACAGTACTGTGCAAAAGTTTTAGGCAGGTAAGAAAAAATGCTGTAAACAAAGAATGCTTTCAGAAATATAAATAATGATTGTTTATTTTTATCAATTTACAAAATGCAAAGTGAGCAAACAAAAGAGAAATCTAAATCAAATCAATATTTGGTGTTACTACCTTTTGCCTTCAAACCAGCATCAATTCTTATAGGTGCCAGGTCTAACCAATTGCTGTAAATGAAAAAAAGTATTTTCTTCATGGCATTTAAATGTATTTTCCGTCTCAGGCTCAAAAACCTGGGATATTCTCCAGTCCCACAACCCTGATAGGGATTAAGCTTTTCAGATAATGAATGAATGAATGAATGAATGCAAAATTTTGTTGAAAATATTTATAAAGTAGAAAGGTTACTTCTAGTACAAAGCTTTTTGAATTACAGCTCTCAACACCTCTCTCTCTCTCTCTCTCTCTCTCTCTCTATCTCAGTCTTAAGAATGGTCAGCTGGCATCAGAGTCAGGTGTTGGTGTATCTCTGGTGAAAGGTGACAGTGCTGCTGCAGGTGATTGCATGGATGAGAGGCAGGATCAGCTGCAGGGGAGGAGCAGGATAAAGGCTGATGAAGCAAGGCCACATCTGATGGGGCTGAGCTCTGTCCCTGCAGGGCTTCCTCACTCTTATTTGCAGCCCGCTGCACACATACCTACATATACACACATAACATCAAAAGATGTCTTTCTCACTTTATCATCTGCAGCTGGTTCTGCTCAGTCTAGTTTCCCTGCACAATATCAGATTAACAGTTTTCACCATCAATTAACAATTATTTCTCGCAGTCTACAATTACAGTATGTTGTAGACTGCAAGAAATGTGCTATCTGTAGTAATGCTAATGAAAACTAGCTAGTAACAATGGCATACGTTCTAGCTGCTGAAAGATATTGGACAAACCACACGTGCTGTAAAATTCCAGCCAATCAAACTATCAAGGAACTTTTACACTAATCTTTTATTATAGTATTGTTATTTATGACAGCAAATGTACAACACATTTCTACTGTTGCTTACTATATGATGTAAGTGTAACTTCTGAGGATATTAGAGCGTTGTTGTAATGCTACTTTGCTGTCTAAGCTAATACATGGGCAGTTGTTATAAAGACTACTTTACTATCCTTATTAGCCTTAACCAATCAAAAGATGTTGCTTAAAAATGAGAAACGAGACTCATCTGTTGCATGTTTCACAAACAATAACCGCTCAAATGCCCTTGAAGGTGAGACTGGAGCTTGGTGTATTATTGCATATCCTGTAAAGTCTATTTACGTGCCATTTTCGGGCGGGTTGAGCGAAATTAAACTCGCTTTTTTCCATTTAGTCTGCCACAACGGGAATGATGCTATTCGTCTCAGTGGAAACGCGAGAGACTCCGGTCAATTTGTCAACGCTTAACTGAAGCTACCGGTGAGCTCGAGAGACAGAGAGAGAGAGAGAGGGAGAGAAAGAGAGAGAGTGTTTCAGTGAATAATGAGGACAAAACAACAGTGAACCGCCAATAACTTAATGTATGGATGATTGGGTGGGTGTGAGTTGAGCCGAGCAAATATCACATCCAACACTTCTTCCACATAAATGGGAATAAAATCATGGTGGCTGGACAGTGATTTGATTTCAGGGAACCTGATTTTCTTATACTACACTTGAACACTTACTTACATCTGTGATTACCAGTTGTAAACTGAACGTTATTTTCATTAATCGTAAACATTTCAAAACTTGCTCAAGTGGCAAGTCAGTTTAAAATAAAACACTGACAGCAGAGTTGCCAGTCATTTTTTTTTCATTTTACAGGAGAAATACTGTATTTGATATTTAATGAATACAAAATTGTCACATTCTGAGAAAGACCCTTTGTGAGAGAGGACATAGATGTAGGAGTTGACAGAAATATTACTCTCTTAGGCTTGTGTATCTAACTCAAAGTCCATTAAACAATTCGGGTCAGACTTAAACACATGGTATGACCTGAGCTCCAGTTCAGGTCATCACTCTAGAACTTAACAAGAACCATCAACCAAAATGTGAACAATATCTTACCTAAAACCAGGTGTTGCAAATCAGGTAAAACAAGGGGGCAAAACCATGCAAACAATAACTTAATCTAGCCTCCCCCAAACTCCCAATAGTGACCCCTGGTGGCCACCCAAACAAAACGTCAAGGAGGGTCCATTACAAAAATACAGTAAAAGACACTGTGAAAGTAGATGATATTTACAGCAATGTTGTACATTTTTACTGCATTTTGCAATGTTGCCTTCTGCAGATACTTCTTTTCTTAAAAGCAATTTTTTTTAGCAAATTTGTCGTAATTTTACAGTTTTTCTTTACAAAGTACAGCATTTTACTGTGTGATAAAAATACACTAAAACACTGTGGAGTTATTAAAACTCTTGGATTATTTTATTGGCAGAATCACTGTTCCGTCAACAAGCACCTGCACACATAATGTTCCTTCCACCTGCTTAGTGTGTGTGTGTGTGTATGCGTGAGCGTGTGCCAGCGCTGTGTCTCCGTTGCCGGGCTCCAGATGCAAGAATAATGAGCTAAAGCTAAAATGAACAAATGAGTAAACAGTACAAGCTCCACGAGGCTCTTTATTCATTAGCAAATGTTCACTGACCGTGTCACAACACGCCACATATTACTGTCTGATTAAACATTATTTTGTCAAATGGTTTATTAATATTTCCTCACATTCTGCACAAGTATGCCACAATGCTTTGTTATGAGACATGTCCAGCATATCTATTTTTTCCTTGCAAATTTGTGTGGAAGATGGATATTAGAATGTGTTTACTAATATCAGAATCCCTCAAATTTTTGGCACTGACATCTACTGTAGATGCTGCCTCAGATTAGGTTTGGGATTGCAGGTCAAATTTAGGTTAGGTCTTAGAAAAATGTGGAGCAGTAAACTTGTAACAAATACAGTCTAATAGTTTTAGCTGTTGTGAGAACCTGTCATTTGTCAGATTTATATGGAGTTGTTCAGATTCGTAGATGAAATATCGACAAAATTACATGATTTCCATGTTCGTTGCACCCTTTTACGCCGGTTTAAATTATGCAAGGACGTTCAGGTGTCACGTTTGTATTGATACGTTGCGTAATCGTCCAACAGTGGCTTTTGAGTCATCGGAAACGCAGCTGCGCAAACACCAACAAACTTAGCAATTAACACGCTTGTCACTCAGGCCGCCTGATGTGGAACCTTTCATTTGCTATCTGCAGGCTACATCTATCATATTTAAGCCCCGCGTCTCTGCCGCATGGTAACTCGTTCGCGATAAACTCTCATTAATCGCTCCCACGACTAAAGCGCTTCACGTCGGCGGTGGCGACGATGCCGTCTGCATGCTGATTTGAATGGTAATTTGAGTCCGTTTTAAGGCGTGATTGAAATGGGAGGGGCTTAGGAAATTGCGTTTCTGGAAGTGAGATGTGACCTGTGCATTTGTTTTATGTCAAATATGTGTTAGATTGCCTTAAGATTTCAAACTACACAATTTTACTGCAGTTTTGGAATCACATACAAATGTCGTCGATTGGTGCAAGTCCAAGTCTGAACAGTTGTGAACTCTAAAAACACACAATCAAACAAGCACACTCAGACCAACCCGGAATTTGCCTACTAAATATCTGAGGCCTATTACAGGACAGGAGTTGAAGGAGAGACTTTCTCATAAATAATCACCACAGAAACAAGTTTTTTGTCACTTTATTGTACTCTATAAATGACAGTTTGAGCGTAGAACAAATACCTTGCAAAAGTCTTACTTAAATATTGAGTACAGTTTTTTTTTTTTTTTTGGACAAATTTAGCTCAATAGTTGGAAACAGTTTTTATTTAGGCGTTATGTTTGCTTGTTCTATGATATCAATTAGCAGCCAACATAGTGTACATTAGTAACTCACATAGAGTACGCTAGCAACTAACAGTGTAAATTAGCCACTAACATAGTGTACATTAGCAACTAACACAGTGTACATTAGCAACTAACAGAGTACGCTAGCAACTAACATAGTGTATATTAGCAATTAACATAGAGTACGCTAGCAACTAACATAGTGTATATTAGCAATTAACATAGAGTACGCTAGCAACTAACGTAGTGTATGCTAGCAACTAACATAGTGTACATTAGCAACTAACATATAGTACATTAGCAACTAACATAGTGTAGATTAGCAACTAACATAGTGTATTTTAGGAACTAACATATTGTTGTTAATGTACTTAGCAATAAGTTAGTAACTATTCTTTTGGGAAACGCATGCCGGAGCAATTTCATGGACAGTTTTTCTGAGAGCAACTTGGGGTTAATGGGCTTGCTCAGGGACCCAGTGGTGTGCCCATGCAAAATGTTTTAGTTTTTTTACTTTTAGTTTTTGTTGAATTTGGTTATAAATTGCATCTTATTGTTCACCATTAAAGCTGTTGTGTGTCGTAAGCAGGAAAGTATAATTGTTGGAGCATTTGTCTTTTTACATGGTGAAAAGTGTGGTGGGCAACCCAATACATTTTCATTCTGAATGCAACAGTGAATTTCCAAAATTTATCACCATTTGCTAAAGTGAAAGAGGTCACTTTTTGACTCACAGTGCAGATACTGTTTAGTTAATATTTTCCTATGCTCTTCAGACTTTTTGGATTGGAATAAATTGTCAAGTTTCTGTTTGTAAATATGTATGAGAAGATCAGATGTGAAAAACACTTCACTAAAACAGGACTGGCCAGGTTGGTGCACAGATGGACCCTGACATACGCTAAGGCATATGCTTTCCGCCCTTTTATCAGGGTGACCTGACTTCTGCTTGCTGAGGGACAGTAATGTATTTCACTTAAAATACTGTATGTTCAGGTTAAGGAACACAATGTGTCCTGAAAGTTTAGGCAGCTGAGGGCAAAGTGCATTACAAAATAGGAGTCAAGAATAAAACCCAACTGCAGAATGTGGGCAAAACATGTCTCGTCAATGGCCGTTTACAAAATTGCAATAAAGCAATCCAGGCACACTATGAAGGCGATATAATAATCATTTTGTTTTAAATTTGATTTTGAATGCAACAGTGGAAGCATCATGAAATTCTTGAGTTAATATTACCCCAAACTTGCAAATGCAGAATGATTATAGAAAAGGTCCCACGTTTGACTCAGAATATGTTTTAGAATATGTCTCAAGTTTGTTCACGGTGGTTTGACATGACACCGAGACTCCTGGGAGCCCTCACGTCTGTGCTACCTTCCAGCTCTCCCTTTTTAACAACTCCTGATTTTCGAAAACATCCCTCAGACTGTTTTTGCATCTTCACTTCTTTAAAAATAATGGGTTTTATGAGTATTAGATCAGAGACACCATCATCTGGATCCAGCTGGAACAGTCTTTCGACCTAAATGGACTTGAGCCGAATCCACATTTAAAATGGAACTAATTTTAGCTTAATGTTGCTGAGTGGATCTTAGCACGCGGCCCCAGCAATGACTCAGAATATGAAAGCATCCTTTGGACTATTTTCATATCTTCACTTCTTTAAAAATGATTTATTAACCATTAATTTTGAACTAATATTTACTTGTGTATTGAATGGTCGCCCAGAGGAGGATGGGGTCCCCTTCCGAGTTTTGGTTCTTCTCAAGGTGTCTTCCTAAAGGAGGAAGTTTTTCTTGCCACTGTCACCTCAGGCTTGCTCGTTGGGGGTTAGGGCTGGTTATATATAAAGCACTTTGTGACAATGACTGTTAAGAGCGCTATATAAATAATATTGAATTGAACTGAATTGAATTGAAATTGAATATGTTGTACTTTATGCATGACTAATAAAGTAACTTAAGAGCCGAGTGTTTGAGTAAGAAGACTATTTAGTATTTAAAATTACATTATTTTGCTTATAACAGCATTATAATAGTCATTAATGTATGTAATTGCTTACATTATAACTCAGTTGCCTAATTTGATTTATTTGATAAAATTATTATTACTCATTTGTTAGGCTTATTTTGTGAGTCATGACAAATTTCCATTATAATTGTGTTTTAAATTCGTCTTTTGGTCCCATGAAACAAGTGGGCAGCTCACTTTCTGTCCACACATATGAAAGAAGGTTTTCAATTAAAAGTTCCAAATTGTCCTTTTATTTCTTATTGTATGTTTATTTTGCACACCAACAGCCCCCAGCAAGCCAAAAATGAGCTCAAGTTTCCCACTGAGACGACACGAGTTGTGCAGAAAGCGATTGTTTTTTAATAATTTGCGTTATACTTCTAACTTATCCTCTATGGATCCCTCACAAAAGACCAATAACAGAACACAACACATTTGGAAAAATAAAACAGCTTCAGCCGTGCTAACAAGCATGAGAACGGTCATTATGCTGGTGAATAAACCCGGGATCGTCCTTGTAGTTCGGCAATTTAATGGCTTCCCTTTCTGCCTCTTATCGCCCGGCTGGACAGAGTGAAAAGCGAGATGGTGCCGTAACTGCCCCACTATTCATTTTCATTCTCTCTTTCTCCTGCCGCCCCTTCTTTGCGTTTGGCTCACGGCAACGTCGAGGTAATTACAACTTGGGCTCTTTTTTTTATTAATCCGAAAGCCCTTGCTGTGAAATTCAATCATAACTCAAGCAAAATTTCAATTCCCAACTCCTGCAACGTCGAGGCGCTGGAGTGCTGGTTACTGGTTTAATTGTTAAAGAAGCCCCTCAAGGTGGCTAAAGTTGTTAAAAATGAATGAAAGCTAATGGGGACTTTAGGCATTAAACATGCACGTTCATTCTTCATTAGCCAAATTTGCATCGCCCCGCAAAATGCTTCAATTATTCTTCCATATAAGCATGCATTCAGACTCTGGTTGTTGCATGGCTCCCAAGAATAAAGCACTCTTTTTTTTTTTGTTATGAAGTCTCGTAGTCTCTGAGATTTTTTGCTGTAGATGATGTACTATCGGCAGCGTTCCTGCTCCGAGCCGGGCGCCATTTTTTACCGAAGTAATTAAAAGCCCATGTTTTATTCCGCCAGTTCATTATTTAAGCAGGAAGTTGAATGATGCAGAGAGAGTCTGACAGTCTGTCCCATTTGTCTTCCAGATGTGCTGGCTGGATTAACTTTTGATAAGAAGTGCTTTGTGATTCTAAAGGCGAGTGTGAAGAAATCGGTGTGTAAGACTGAGAACAAAGTCATTATGCCTGCAGCCAGTCACGTTAGACCATTAGATCAAATTAGACCACATTAGATCAGACTTCAATCTCAATGGTAATGTGTTCAAATTGTTAGAAGTAAGATGTATTTCCTTGAATTTCAGTCTTGAATTAAGCGGTACTGTGTCCATTAAGTGAAAGTGAATGATTATATGTCATTGTGGACACACCACAGCAGTGCACCACAACGAAGTGTAACTACAGTGTTTGACCCATCCGTGAGCCAGCTGGCATGGACAGCACCCGGGGAGCAGTGCTTGGGGACGGTACCTTGCTGATGAGTACCTCAGTGGTGACTTTACTGGTCTGGGATTTACTGGTCTCTAGGGGTCTTTGGTTTCCCAAAAGCATAGTTGCTAATGTATTGCTAACTATGTTGCTAACTATGTTAGCAATACAATGTTAGTTGCTAATATACACTATGTTAGTTGCTAACATAGTTAACATAGATTTTTTGCCTGTCATTTCTTAGGATGTGTTTGCCTCACTGACCACCTTTGATTTTTTGGGAAATTTAACCTCTAAACTATTACTTTTAAACATCAACTATGTGTAGGTTGTTAAAGTCAAATAAAACCCATGAAAAGTAAGACTGCACTTTGTGTTTTCATGCTACTCCCTTTTTCGGTCTTGTCCAGAGTTATACCCTGTTTTTGGCTTCCTTCTCTTTTTTGAACTCGATTCTTTTGACAAATGATTTAAATTTGGTCACATCTCTGCCCACCAGCAGGCCTTTAACACCACTGCTAATCCCCATACTACTAAACTGGGATTCCAACGGCATCTCTGTTTCCCAAATCAACTTTATCTGTAGGAGTTAAAGTAGGAGTTCCCAACTTGAGTTTCTCACACTTATCTGCTCTTTGTTTTTGCTGATGTTGTTCGAAACTTATGATACTTTTTGTGTAAAGACATTTGGAAATCTTTTGGTGTTAGAAATTTGTCTTGTTCAATAAAAGACTCATCCAATATGTGCTCATGTCTCCTGCTATTCTTTTCACATAATTAAGATTTAGGCCCAATTTGCTTGTGTTTTATGCATGGCGGTTGCCTAATTTACATTTCTTCCATTTTTCAGACCTTTATTGAGAGCAACATCCATTTCCTGAAGCATTTGGTTGCATAACGGTTAGGGAGTTGGGTCTCTGATCAGAGGGTGACTGGTTCACTAAAGGTACCACTGAGCTACTCATGAAGTATTGTCTCCGCCATGGATATGTTAAATTCAGTTATATTTCCTAGTTACAGGGACAGCCTCCCTGCAGCATCTTGGGGTTAAGGGTCTAAACCCTGTTTTTTCATTCATAATTCATAAGAAATCTACGCCTATAAATTAATCTTAATCTGGTGCTTTAGATTCCTTTCTAGGCTTGGATTTCCCGTGAAATACCAGTGACCTGTTTGCTGATTACAGACATTAAAACGTTGATATTTGACACGGCCCCCCCGACCAAAGCTCCAGCTGCCCACCAGAGGGCACCCCTGTCCTGTCCTGTCTGTCTAGCATGGTATGTCTGTCAACTCCCTTTGTCCTGCCCCTGTTTCCTGATTGGTTTATTAGTGTAATTACTGGTTAGTCAGCTTCGTTATTGGTCACACCTGGGTTTGCTTAGTTCTTAGTTCCTGGTTTCTTGATATGTTTGATTCATTTGTCACTGTTTAGTTCCCTCCTCCAGTTAGTCCAGTTCTGTTCATCTGTTGGTTTAGTGTTAATTATCTTGTTTAATTTAATCAGTCTGTTTAGTGTTTGCATTTGTTTCTAGTGCTCTGTGTTAAGTGTTTGAAGATGGTTCAGTTTGTGGCCATCAAGCCTGTTTGGGTTTTGTGTATAAATAAAAAGAAGCTTGCATTAGTGCCAAAGCCTCCTGTGTCATCCCTACACACCATGTGACAATATTGAGCACTTGGTTTAGAATTGACCTGTCTTAGAAGTCACAGCATTGGGATGCATGTCAGATATTATAAAGTAATGCAGTAAATAATTACTGTTTGGCAGTAAAGTTTTGTCAGATGTTTATTGGACCATCATTTGGCTTTCCAATATAATAGAGCACTAGACTAAGAGGTAAACACAGAGCTCTCGGATTTCTGATTTGCATACCTATTAATTTACAAATGTTCCAGCTCAGAGGTTTTAAGTAGCCTAATGGGTAGCTCTCTTCTGAAAATCAACACTATAACTGTTATCAATCGCTCTTTGTTTGCCGCGTGGGTGTGGATATGTGTGGGTGGAAGTGACTGATCTGGCTTCTTAAAAAGGCCTAAAGGTATTCATTTAAAGGACATTCAGGTTTTATGGTGCCAGGGAACAATGACTGCTGGGATATTTTCGTCTCGACCGGACATTGTAGACAGTCAAGATTTTATTACAGTAATTCGGCCCCCATATGGGTCTCTCACCTTCAGATAGACAGACTTGTCGCTTCCTCTGCAGAATTTCGGGGTGACATTATACAGTGTCAAATGAGGTCTTGCCATTTTGCGCATCATTAATCCCTACATATGCTATCTGATCCATCTGATCTCTAACTGAATTATAGATCAGTGGAATTTCCTCCTCATGCTTTCTGACTGCTTGGTTAAAAAAATGTACTAGCATTATGACACCCAGAACATTTAATACCTAAAATTTTGGCTGATAGCACAATTATTTATTTATTTATTTATTTATTAAGAAGTTATTGCTATAAATGTTCTAAAGATAAGACAGATCATGACAGAAGAAAATTGTATTTTTTCAGCGTGTGTCTTAAGACTAAAGTATCTTGCTTCCTATTCAGTCCCCTATTCAGACCCTCCAGGGCCTTTTTTGAGATTGTCACAGCCTAAAATGCCAGACTTTGTGGCAGCTTTTCTAAAAAATTGCAATGAAAGTTTATTTGCAATAAAGTTGCAGGAGCAACGTGAGAAGGGAGTGAGTTTTCTGACATATGTGACCCTCCACGGCAAAACCAGTCGCTTGTCACAAATTTTCAAAATTGAGTTATCACGTTTTCACGAAAGGGCATAAATCATGCTTCAAAACGATACCTATATGGAATGAATCGGACGACATATAACTGAGATATCAACCGTAGCACTCACAGACGCTTGGTGCGGTCGCGGCTACGTTTGTATTTACGGTGGCCTACGCTGCATTCACAGCCAAACGGATAGCCTACCTGCGTTAGGTTAACTGAACTCGGGAGACTCGCTAGTCAACGAGTGGATTTACTGTAAACATTGAAGAGCGGGCAAAACCGAAACTTTTAACGTTCTGCTGGAATTGAATTCCTCACCTCAAGAAAGTCACGTTTTTAGGATGGAAAAGGTAAGTTTTTCAGCGAAATTTATTCACAACAGTACAGTATAGACCTTCCATTGTTTCAAAACACTAAAAACAAAAAATCCCAAATTTTACCCCACGCAACATAAACGGTCGTCTTTCTCGGAAATCTCCCTTGCGACAAGTGACTGGTTTTGCCGTGGAAGGTCACATATGGCTCAATGCTGACGTTTTGCAGGAAACTAAAAAGATTTGTCAAAAATCATGGAAAAATTGGGCAACATTGCACAGTAGTAATGAATTTGTAGGGATTGGTTGAAATTGCGTTAATAGTTAATAACATCGCGAAATCCTGGAGAGTCTGGTTAATATATGAAGTCAACCATGGAATGTGTTTTCAATTTGTTATTTTAAAATATTTTGAATATACACTTTTTGACCTACAGCAGCTACTTTACTTTGTGTATGACTCCCTTTGTATAAGACACTTTGTAATTCTCTCTGATCATTTTGCCCCAACCTCGTTTCACAAATGACTTTTCACCAGCCAGCTCCAATAAACAAGCACAAATTAAAGGGTTGTGGTCTCAATTTTAAGTGCTTCTTGACAAATCAAACTACACACATTCTTTTTTGGCGAGGTATAATAATTTGGAGTCGTGTGTGATTCTGCCAAACTGACAATGTCAAAAGTTATATTTGAATCCATTATCGCGTCAAGGTTTTATTTCATATTTGAGACAGTATACACTTTTGAATCCAATACTCTCAAAAAAGAAGTCAAGTAATATTGCAGTGAAACTCCAGAAAGGCTGAAAGGTTATTAGGCATAAACAGACTTGTTTTTGACTCTGACTCATGACAAAAGATTTGAGACCTCTGACTCAAAGACTTTGCACTTGCCTTTTAAGACGACTCTGCTTACAGGTAAAGAAAGAAGCATTTTCACCTTTCACATTTTGATTCAATATATTCTCACTGTTTCTTTTTCATATTTTATGGCATTACCTTAAAAAATACTGAACTTTACCAACTCACTTTTTCTAAGCTTCAACATAACTGATCTACATTCCTACTGTTCAGGGCTTTTAATGTATTTTTCAACTTGTTATTTGCTGTTTTTAGCCCAAGACGCTTATTTGGCTAATTAGCCTGTTCCGGAGTGTAGGTCTAACTCCTCCTTCGCCAGACAGACTAAAAGATTCTATGTAAACAGCCTGAAGCGGTAGCCGGTGGCTCTGTAGAAGTGTTTCAAAGTCTCTCAGATTTAAATAGAGCTCCTGCAGAGGCTGGTTTATTTCCAGAGTTGAAAATTTCACAAGTGAAAATATAATCAATGGGCCTTTAGCACAATTGTACATATATTTGAGTGTTTGTTTTTTTTTATCTTGGGTTGTCACATTTCTCAAATTCACTATTTTAAAACCTTTTTCACTGACCACATCATGCCTTGACTGACAACAAACTCTTAATAATTTCACCATCCATCATATGTATTGCTTTATTTTGTATTAATGTTTAAACCTTGAGCATGCAGTTGGCAGTAGTTTACCAGAAAGAGAAAAAGTAATATAAAGATTTTTAGAAGGTCAAAAATGTTCTTTCTCTTTCCTATTTTCTTCTGCTATTGCCTTGGCCGGTTTCCAGCCCATTCCATATGCTTTAGCTTTTGTCATTTACTCACATTCATCAGCAGATTTTGCTGCTGCATTCTGAACTGATCTGATAAGGGAAAGTGGGGGATGTATTCGCCTACAAAAGAGCAATTACCTCTCGTGTGGAATAGACTACTTGTTGCCCTTGTTGTTTAGTCATTCATTCGAGTCTGACTCTTCTTAATCTTACAGACCTTTTCTATCAATAACTTTCACTTTAAGCACCATCAAGGTCAGACGGTCAATCTATATGTTTCTTCTGCCATCCCACATTTTGAGTCATATTTCACCCAACCTCACCCTGCTTTAAAGAGCTCTATTTTATTATATGACCAATTTCTGTTTCAAAACAAAACCTCCAAATGAGAAATCTGGTTGTTTGACCTTCTTGCCGTGCAAACATTTCTGTAGAATCTCATACGGGGTGCATTTCCCATAAGGATAGTAAGCAACAAACATAGTGTATGTTAGCAACTGACATATAGTCTACATTAGAAACTAGCAACCAGCATAGAGTAAGTTAGCATCTAACACATTGTAAATTAGCAAATAACATAGTGTACGTTAGCAACTAACATAGTGTACATTAGCAACTAACATAGTGTACATTAGCAACTAACATAGTGTATATTGCCAACTAACATAGTATACATTAGCAACTAACATAATGTACATTAGCAACTAACATGTGTAAATTAGCAACTAACATAGTGTAAATTACCAACTAACAGTGTAAATTAGCAACTAACATAGTGTAAATTAGCAACTAACATAGTGTACTTTAGCAACTAACATAGTGTAATTTAGCCACTAACATAGTGTACGTTAGCAACTAACATGGTGTAAATTACCAACTAACATGGTGTAAATTAGCAACTAACATAGTGTACATTAGCAACTAACATGGTGTACGTTAGCAACTAACATAGTGTACATTAGCAACTAACATAGTGTATGTCAGCAAATAACATAGTGTAAATTAGCAACTAACATAGTGTACATTAGCAACTAACATAGTGTATGTTAGCAACTAATATAGTGTACATTAGCAACTAACATACTGTAAATTAGCAACTAACATAGTGTACATTAGGAACTAGCAACTAACATAGTGTACATTAGCAACTAGCAACTAACAAAGTGTACATTGGCAACTAACATAGTGTACATTAGCAACTAGCAACTAACATAGTGTACATTAGCAACTAGCAACTAACATAGTGTACATTAGGAACTAGCAACTAACATAGTGTACATTAGCAACTAACACAGTGTACGTTAGCAACTAATATAGTGTACATTAGCAACTAACAGTGTAAATTAGCAACTAACATAGTGTACATTAGGAACTAGAAACTAACATTGTGTACATTAGCAACTAACATAGTGTACATTAGCAACTAGCAACTAACACTGTGTACGTTAGCAGCTATGTTTTTGGGAAACGCACGCCAGCACCGAAGCTAAAATGTCTCACAGCTCTCACAACCTCAAAACCTTAAAAGTGTCTCATTTTTTGCAGTCCATATGTTACAACTGGAGATGGCATTGCTTTGATCAAATAGGCCTTTGTTGACAATGTGATGTCTCTGCTCATCTTTGAGTGGCTCATGATGTGTAACTCATAGCTCATAATGCTTCATCAATATTTTGTGACCTTCTATGGAATGTGAGACTAAATTGAATGATTATATCTTGTAACTACTTGTAGTGGTGTTTTTCTGGACACAACATAACCAATAGCAAAAAATACACAACAAGATATAGATTCAACATGTTTAGAGTTGTAAGATCATTGCAAACTCTCTTCCTGTCTTCTGTCAGACTAACTTAAACCACTGATACATCTCCAGCATCTTCAGCCGAGACTAGAGCTAGGCCCCAAACTGCCCAGTTGCTTTTTCCACCATCTCAGCAATATTTTCTAATCTCTTCTCCCTCTTCTCCTTTAAACAATTTATTTCTACCTAAAACTGCGGCACATTTCAGGCTCTTTCCTGCTGCGTTCGTGGAAGAGATGGAGATGCTGTTTGACATCCTGTAAGTAATATTTCTCTTCCTCACTCTCAGTGTCTCTGTTTTTTACCCATATCAGCATGTTTTCAGCTCCATTACCCACACTGCACCACAGCAGATGAACAGAGTGGGAGGAAAATCGGTTAAAAGAGAAACACCATTTACGGTTTGAGATTTGGGATGCAGACACGTGCATCAGTCACTTCTCAAGAAGTCTACCATACAGTACATACATACTCACTAGCCAGAAAAAAGTGACCTTGTATATGCATTTTTGTCAGTGCAGGAACAAATCCTGATCACCAATACTCACCAAACTGTTTAGGTTTTGGCTCACTATCAACACAACAGTGGCTACACAATGGTGTATATGCAACATTACTGGACCTTTTACATCTAGTGAGAATCACTGATTGGTTGAAACAATTAACAAGACCATAAAAATCCATTTGAAAAGGATTCTTTTGTCAGCAGTTATACTATGAAAATTTTTGGCACTTTTCCCTCAGGTACACAGAAACTGTTGTATTCCATAATCATACTAGGATGGCACAGAAGTTGTAGCATGCTTTGTTTTTTCATCGTAACATACTAAACACAGTAAATTACAGCATTTCTGACATGTTAGCAAACCAAAAAGATGCTGTTTTAATATCCCCATTCTGATCAATCAAAAAGCAGTTGGTAGAGTAACAGTTAGAGCATTTCACGCCATGATCGGAAGATTGCCGGCAAAGGCACCACTGAGGTACTCATCAGCAAGGTACCGTCCTCAAGCTCTGCTCCCCGGGTGCCGCTCGTGTCAGCTGCCCACTGCTCCCTCACAAATGGGTCAAACATAGAGGTCACATTTGGTTATGGTGCACTGTGTGCTGATGAAATAATCACTCATCTTCACTTAAAGCAGTAAGCTAGGCTTCATCCTACTTTTTTTCCTTGCCCCCAGGAAGGACCCTAAAAGTTTTGGTACAGGTCAGATCCGGTTTGTTCCTCCAGTACCAGTGTGGTTCCCTTTTCCAGTCGGAAAGTACCATAAAAGTCAGATATTGTGGATGGTTTGTGTCAAAGTTTTATGCAAAAAAATAAATCCCTGTTGGTCACACAGATATACAGAGGGATCAGCAAAAAGCAAACTTTAATCCCCGTCTCCCCAAACCATCTGTTATGATATGGGTTTTGTCTAATTAAAGGAAGGGGTTCTTAAGTACAACCAGATCTCTAGTGAGAACTCCCGCTAAGATGTTTTTGAAAATTTACAATGACAACTGAGTCCATCCTTAGGCTTTATGAAGTATGAGGTGTTGCTAAATTGATGTTGAATAGGCTGTTTTTAATAGAGAAACTGTTAATCTACAGTATGTTCAACTGAGATACTTTGATTTTATGATGTATTTTTGGATAGAAGTGCATTGATTTTGCATATACACTGATTATCCATGGCATTGGGACCATAGATTAGGCCCATCAGGTTCTTATTTAAAGATATCAGAACCAAGCCACAGACCTACTCAATATAAGGCAATAATGTTCAAAATGATCGCAATGTTATTGCTGATCATTGTCAAATCTATTAATATATTTTTCATATTATGCAAATGATTTAGAATTAACCATAAGCAGTCTTTAATCTTCTTTCTCTCCCTTCTTCTTCCTCTTGGCATACATCCCCACATTGTGTCCGTGAAATATTTCTCCTTCACGCCGTTGGTCATTCCCATGCCTGGTGTCCTGTACCGGCCCTCTGAAGGCTCGCCACTGACTCTGAGCTCATTAAAGCTCTGAAGTGCTGATTTACAAAAGCTCAGAGCAGAAGTACCCCATGCCTGGGTATAAACGCTCTCTCTACGCCAGCCATCTGCGCTCCCATGATAAACCCTGTAGTGAGGAAAGTCGTGAAAGAGAGTTCAAAGACCAATATTTTCTTAAGTTTAGACATTTAAATAGCATAATGTTATAGAACCTGTAGACCTTGTGTAGTGTAAAGGTTAGGGAGTTCGCCTCGTGATCGGTAGGTCGTCGGTTCGAATCTCTGACCAGCAAAGGTACCACTGAGGTGCTTCCATGTCTTGAATCTATGTAAGAATCTATTTCAAACACTGCTACTAATGCTAAGATGCGATTTCTCTATATCTTCTCGGGTGAACTAGCTCCAAGAAACACGTTGAAACATGAACGAACGCGGAAATGCCCGATGTTGCTTTCCGTAACTTAGCAACAATGAGCACTGAGAGAAAGGGCAGAGAAAGCGGCGCTCTGGAAGTGAGGTTTGTAAACTTGTATTTACCTCTTGTGTCTTAAGTTCTCGTTTTATCACATATTTCACAGTACACGAGCTAGGACTTTGGGAAAGCTCTGTGTCTCAGGTGGATTCACTCGTTGCAGCACGTCTTTGTAAAAAAAGGATATTTTGTCAGCGACGTCTCTTTCCAAATCTGGGTGACATTTGTATGCGGTGCACAGAGTCAGCCGTTGTGAAATAACTCTGCATAAGAAAAGGCTGTTTTGTCTGGCACTGAATATGAATTATGCTTGTCTTTGTTCGACAGGTAGCGAGTTCTGACCATGTAGGTTGAAGTGTCTGTGTGACTTGTGTTCGAGGGTTTTTCTGCAGAACCGCATCACAAAAATCTGCGCATTTCAACAAGCGAGATATGGCTGCACGCTCTCAACATTTTCAGCTTAGTGGGTTTTGCATACGAGAGATTGTAAACAGATTTTCGAGTGTTGCCAGCAGAACTTTAGTGTAGTAGTGTAGTGTGTTGTACGTGATGTAGATAATGCATGTGGGATTTCTCTGCATTTTCTGGCCTTAAAATATGAACATTTAGATTATATTTACTCTCAGATGTCAATAAAATTGTGAAAACCTAAATTATCGGCAGACTTTTAAGGGATGAAATCATATTTGACCAATCTAGTGTCTAACGTTACGTTCGGTATTGCCATAATTAGTGTGCTAATGTTTGCCCGGTTACCACACTGTCTCAGCGTAACACGATGCTAATGTTAGCCATCACAAGTCACAGTTTTGTGTCTCAAACACTTCAGTCGGTTGGATGACCTGCACATGGGCTCCAATCTATGATCCAACATCAATAACGTTATTCAACTGGTGAAAATATTTGAAATATTCATCCCTACATCTAGCGGTGATACAAGTTAGTCAACCTCGGCTGAATCTTATCTGTCCAGTAGAGAATTGGCCACTTCAGCATCTGTCTTCAATTGCTTCTCCGCTTTCATTCGTCTCCATCTTTCAAACTCACCTCCTCTGCTCGTTTTGTTTCTACTTTAGTCAAGACATTTTTGAAAGTCATAGAGAGGTCTTTTAGTTTTAGTAACGTCAGGCATGTGTAATCCAGAATGCAGATCCACAGCTGCAGCTCAGTGGTAACTGGCAACCTGGATGCTGAAATGCTACTGACTTCGTAATTGGAGCAAAACACCAAAACATAAACACGATTTGTGTAGTGTAAATTAAATTTTAAAATGTGAACATTCTGGCTGTACTAATTTTGCCATTGAGATCAAATTGACATGATTCCTTAATCGCTGGTGACATATTAGCTTCATTTTATGAAAAAATTTCTTACATATAGCTCCTTTAATATACTTATTTTTCATAAAGTTGGAATCCTGTGGTCGCAAAGCTGGCATTAGTAGGGTGGAAGAAGGTTTTTCCTAATATACAGCACATTAAATCCTAGTAAAGAATGTGTATTTAAGGCCTACTTTTATCATTAAACCAGGTCCTATCTGGATATTACTCAAGGTCAGGACACGTGAGTTATTTTTAACAGCAAAAGGGTTTATGAAAGTCACGACACACATTTTTAAACACACGCCCCACCCCACAGCCAGTCTCTTGACATTTCCCTCCAGGTAATAATAATAATTTTAAAAAATCCTCATTGCACAGGGAATTCACTAAGGCGATGCGTCAGACGAGGCGAAGTTCAAAGCTGAATGTAATCACGTTTTCAGCACTGGGACAGATATGTGAATGAGCGGAAGATAACAGGGCCATAAAGAGGATTTTCAGCTAATAATTATTGCCATCTGCAATGTGCAGGCACGGCAGAGACACCAGCACTAAGGCAATATCTCCTCCCTCATCTGTGATGCTGCGCTTCTCCTGCTCTCTCACGCTCTTATCTGCCTGCCATTTGGAAGCGAGGGCCTGGGAGGGAGGAGAAGAGGAGCGAGGGAGTTTCATCCCCCCCTCCCTGGGACAGGATTAGGATTACGCTCAACCTCTAATCTGGTTAGAGAAGCGGCACACGGGCCGGCTCGGGCCAGACACATAACAAGCCGTGCTTCCTGTAATCTGTTTTTAGGTGTTATTATTCATTACATAGCCAAACGCATTCTTTTTGACGTTGCTTGGAGTGTTTAGGAACTGTGGCAAAAATTTAAATTAAATTTATAAATTGTATAAAACACAAGACTCGAATTAATTGCTAACCAAAGATAAATTTAGTACAAGTTAAAAACATTTTTAAAATGTTTGTAATACGTCTATTTTGTTAAAAATGTCTTTTTCCAAAATTGCTGGCACCCTTGAAGTATAAGAAAAATATAACAAAAAGGATTTTACATCATTGGGGGACGTTATTTGAACATTTTCAGCATCTAGCAGCACGTTTATGACCATTTGAATTGAAATAAGGGCAGGATCACTCTAGCTGTTAAGCCAGAAGATGCTGACATTTGCCATATTCCCTGAGACTGTTTGAGTGTGATTACCCTGATGCGTTTCAGCCATGTTCAAAATGGTCAAGATCATGTTTAGTTTCTGCCATTTTAGCTCTCAAACTTTACCATTTCTGAAAAGGAAGATGCAGAGCAGGAGAAGACAGAGGGTGAAAAAAATCACGGTGCAACATGATTTTCCTGTTTCGGAATATAAATATGAACTAGAGATGCATTTCTGCAAGAAAATGTCAATGTTTTGTAGCTGTGACATGAAAACTGGCCGAGTAGAAAGACTTTGATTAAAGTGCACTGAAGTGAGTGGGAAAAGAACGAGGAACGATAAAAGTAAGAAAAAGGCATGTGCGGGTCAAAACAGATTGAGATGTATGTTCAGTGAGGTGGTATAAGAACCTTGACTGTTGAGTCTCAAATCCTATGTGTTCTTAGTGAGAGCAAATAAATGGGTTCCTTTGGAAAAAATAAACTACAGAAAAAAGATGAAAAAGAAGAGTGTTGGTAATAATAGTGAGACGTGTGTGGAGAGTGAAATTTCGTGGCGTTGCGAAGAATGATGGCTGCACAGTAAACCATCGAAATTTGATCTTTGTTGTTAGTCTATAGAAAAAAATGGCCAGAACTCACAAACAAGTACACACTTAAAAAATGTGTCTACAAGCACTCCCACACGGCAGTAGGCCGCACGTTCACCAGTATGGGTAAAACTAAAGATCTTTCAACTCAGATGATATAAAAAACTGTTACACACAAAAAGGTAAAGGTTTAATTTGCTTCTTCACCACCAGATCCATAGCAAAGTTGTTTGAAAAGTATGGAACTAATAAATATTGGAAACTGAAACCTTAATAAATGTCTAATTTTGATTGATCATTTTGAAAGATGACCTTGATAAACAAGGTGTTGCACCAGCTGCAGGCATGTTTGTTCTTGCATGTCTTCCGGCTCCTGTAATTCACTAAACGTTCCTCTTTTACCATCGTCTCCGTGTGAGGTGGCGGTCGCGTTGCCGGGTGATAGATGTCCCTCATTTAAAAGTGGCTGCCAAAAAGCTTTAACATGCCAAGGCCGATTTATGGCCTCCAGGTGAAGTTATGATGACTGTCCCTATAGTCAGAGTCACTGCTTTCAATCTTGACTCGCTACTCTGCTGTCTCTCCTTCCTCCTTTTCTTCCTCCCTCACTTCATCTGTTGTAGTGTATGCAGTAGCCGAGTCTGAAATATGACTGTAATTCATGGCCTAATGGGTTTGAAGGAAGCTTTCCTAATTCATGTTGTTTTAAAGATTTAAACCTAGGTGCAGTAACATCACAGAATGTGTGATCGAAGAGCAAATTTCCTTCACCACAGGCCTGGAAATATTTATCGGAAACATGCTAATGTATTCATCATGCACACACATCACTGAACACATGCTAATGGGAACATTCAGAGATGTGATTTTATTCAATCATTTTTCAACTTCAGGAAGCAAATCAGTCTCCTGTTCATTTTTCCATTGATTGAAGCAATAAAGCAACTGCTTTTGATGCTCCTTCTACAACTGGTGGTACTTTGTAACTGAACCTAAAGATTATTTTGAGTGCTTTGAGTGGTGATTTGTGCCACAATCTGGTCTTCGTCATTTTTGG
The DNA here is from genome assembly GCA_032718565.1 of Distichodus sexfasciatus. Lineage (NCBI taxonomy): Eukaryota > Metazoa > Chordata > Actinopteri > Characiformes > Distichodontidae > Distichodus > Distichodus sexfasciatus. The sequence continues at coordinate 1,190,716 of JAVGVS010000114.1, forward strand.
AATTACAAAACTGGGAATCTTACATTTTGAAAGCATACAAATTAACGTGAAGCTCTGAGGAGAGCTCTCCTTTGCAGCCGTCTTGAAACACATCTTCACCGTGGCAAAATTACCATCATATTGTAAACATGGAAGTGAATGCGGAAGTTCAAACAGGGAGACCTGATAAGCGTCGGCACGTCCAATCGCATAACTCCTGGTTCTGTATATAAGCAGTAAACTGGCCTTCTCCTCTGCCATTACAGCTGTTCGATTTCGCCCACCTCCTCCCCTCCACCACCTTCGGCTTCCCGTCTTGGTCCAGGGCAGGCTCCTTTGCCGTCCTGCCTGGTCTCCCAGCCAGATCTGCTTCATAGACGAGGGAACCAACGACCAAGCGACGGGCTTGGTCACATACACACTAAAGACAGCTTGTTTTGCCAAATAAAAATACTTGTCAATCTAAACTGAATGGTCTCCTTGGTTAAACTGACGTTGCATCAAACACTCTTGATGTACAAACATTTCTGCAAACGTATGTAACTGTATAAACCATATCGCTCTAAGGACAAGGACAACAGCATGCAAAATCTCCACAATGTGTACGTTCACTTCCAGCTTTACCCCGCCCCCCACATGTTTCTATCCAATGGCTGAACAACTTCAGCACGCGTGTGGTTTTCTGTACATATTCTGGTCCACATACAAGGCCTACTATGTGAAAGCGAACTGCACCAAAGAAAAAAGAATAAACATTTTATTTGGTTCGAACCAAAGCAAGTGAACTAACAGACTTTCCTGGTGTGAATACACCCTAATACTGGCGATAATTATAATTATATTGGATAGCTTTTTATTGGTCTGTAGTGACAAATCAAAGATCATGATTACATTTTCTTACTGATAAACCAAATGCTAAACATACTGTACATTTATCTGTTAGCAAAGAAAAATAAGTGTATTTTTTAAATTAAATGTTAAGTAGAAAATTTCAAAACTTTGACTGGTGGTCATGATTAGGTCAGAACATTTCACTCGAGTAGTATTCTACAACAGAGCCACTTTTTTGTAAGGAATCTTTTATGTAAGTATGGGTTTTGGATATTCTACACACCACTGCCCATCATCCTGTTCTATATTACATTATTTTATGAATTTGTCAACTCCGTATGAATTGAGAAGAATGTAAAAAAATATTCTGTTTGCTGAACACAACAAAACCTCCCGCATGGAATTAGCTCCAGTGTAAATTAACCCCTGCAGTGCTTGTTTAAGGCCAGCTGTAAAATTCAGTTAGACAACCCATTCAGCGCTGCACGTTTTACTGAGTAGGAGAGCGAGTGGTTGAGATAGCCAGAGGGTGGTATTCCCTTTCTTAAATGAAATACAGTAGTTACGCCCTCCAGAGAGACCCATAGTGGGATGTTTTTCCAACAATTCACGACGAGAGAAAAGCTTTCGGAAACACGTCCTAGAGCCAATATACGTGAGGAAATGGTGCCTGAATTGCAGGGTTTCTGAAAGGGTTGCTTTGGGTGAGGCTGAAATAGACCTAAAGCACACAAAGGGAAAGACCACACAGCACATTTTCCCCACAGCAAACTAAAAGCCACAATCTCTCCTTTATTCTCCAGCTTTCAGACAAGTCTAATTCATTTTCCTTTATCGGTTTGTCAGTGTCAGATCTTTTATGTGGGTAGCAATCATAAGAACCCATTTTGAGCAATTATTAAACCCGTTGCCGTATAAAGAGCCTTGTTGTTTAATATAAGCCATTCATTATCATTAATTTGGCTCTGCCTTCATGATTGAGGTAATAATGGAGATAAAAGAGGTAATGAATAGTCTTCCAAAGGTGGCTGCTTGTTTTATTGCTTTTACTTGCCCTTATAAAGAGTTAACGTCATACTTAACTTGTGTGCAGCTTATCAAGGCTTTTCATCTAAATGTTATTCGGATTCTGCGGGCCAAAGCGCTGGCTGTCCAATCGAATGTGATGGTGGATCGTCATTGTAATTGCAGTAAAACATCACCTCTTTGTGCTACTTTTATTCTCATTTCCTTGCAATGTCCAATTTTACATCATTGATTTAATGGAGATTTTTATCTCGTCTTTGAGGCTCATTACTGAGTCTCATTATTGATTATTATTGCTAGTGCAAACGTACTTCAGGTTGGCCTTAATGTGCAGAGTCTAATCCAGTCTTTCGCAAAATTGTCAGAAATTGTACTGAGCGAGAGTAATGATGTTTGATTCTACTTTTAATCACACAAAAACTCACCATGAACCTAACCTTAGCTATAAACCTTAGCCTTGACCATAACATTGATCTTAACTAATATGACCCTCGAAGTCTAACTTTACCCACAAATCTAAACTCTAATCTTAATCCTAACCGCTAATTTTAGTTTAAACCTGACTCCTAATCCCAATCTTAACTGCTAATCCAATACCTGATTCTACCTAATGACCACCAACCTGACTTCTAGCACTAAATTTACCCACTAACCTTACTCCTAGTCCTAACTTAAACCACTTACCCAACACTTAATCTTAACTTTAATTTTTACCACAAACCTGACCCTAATCATAACCATAAACACTAACCTGACCCTAATCTTACATTTACCACCAACCTAACATCAAACCCAACCTTAACCACTAACCTGACCACTAATCTTAACCTTAACCTTACTTGTAAAACCCAACCCTCTAAATCTAGCTAATGACCATCAACCAGAATCAAACTTAACCTCTAGTCTGACCCCTTTAGTCTTAGCTTTAACCATAAATTTAAACTCTAATGCTAACAATAATTTCCCAGTCTAAGATTAAGCCTAGTCCTGAACTAATTTTGACTTTCAGCGGTAAATCTCCATTAGTACTACAACTTAGTCCAAGACTAGACTTAATCCATGTGCAAGAAACCAGCCCTATTGTAACACTAATTTTACCCCTCCTCATAATCCTAACCCAGACCCTATCTTAACCTTAACTTTAACCCTAACCCCTAATGCTTTCCTTAACCACTAACTGGACCCCTAATCCTAACCCCAACCAACCACTAACCACTTACCTGGCCCCTAGTACTGGTTTAAACCAAACCATAGCCAGTAATATGACCCTAAACACTGTTTGCAACTAGCCCAAAATTATAATGTTAGCTTAGTTTTGTTAAAGAGACATGCAGACATGATTTCTACAACAAACTGAACGTGTGAAGGTTTTGTTGCTTATCTGATGAGTTGAATCAGGTTGCAAAAATACAGTTATGAGGTCCACCTGAGACTTTTGATCTACAGGACATCAATAATCACAAGAGTACTGTCTGTTCCCTTTCCTGTGGTAAAATAAAGTGACTGGTATCTGAACCTCCTTTGATGGCTCTAATTTAGTTGTTCAACCATTAGCCAAATCTTAGGTCCTTACCCCAAGATTACACTGGACATAATGGTGTAGCATAAGGTCAGACAATTTGTCTGCTCACAGGCTGAGGTGTTTGTGCCACAGTTCGATATGGGCGTAGTTTATATCGCCAACCTACCGATTTGCCATCACATTCTCTGAGGGAGGTATTGACGTTCTTCTGCTCATTAACAGCCTCTAAACAAGTCCAGCCATCAGCCTCACCAATTATGATTAATTAATGTAATTAATCACTCAGCAAGTCCTCTTTTCATCCCTGACTCCCCACTGCGCAGGGTAATTTATCATGTCTCATGTCCACACTGGGATAAAATATCAAACATCACTGTCCATGTCCTGTTTATAATCAAAAGTAGTCAAGATCACAAGAGTTCCCAAGGTGATCAGGTCACAATGAGTCAGTGTAACTGCAAAATTGACCACATATTGACCAGATTTGGAAATCTAGCCAGTCACTTATGAGATGGCAGAGCAACTGTGTGGAAGTTTTGGATGTTGCTCCTTTTGGCATCATTTTTTCCATGACATTGCTCCCTCCCTGCTGTACGAGGCTGGCCAGAAAGCATGGCAGGGATTTGTTGTTATGTAATAGATCAATTAACCCCTGACTGAGATGGACTGCTGACCGAGGCGATGGGGCATGACTATGGGAAAGTGGCAGAGCAGCATGTGGTCTCATTTTCACTAAAATCCGCTTATAGTCAGTCCAAGAACCTGAGAGAAATGATCAAAGTAGCGTATATTTTATCCAATTGCTTGTCACAAGACAGGGTTCTGGCAAATTTCCAATCCTCGCTGTATTAGAAAATGGGGAAAAAGCCTTAGATGTGAGTCAGTAGAGATTTCCTGTATGGAATTAGGAATGCAAATTTGTTTCTCTCTCACTATTGTAAAAGCCGTGCAGGCTTGTGAGAGTTGAAATGATGTGTAGAAAAATGAGGGCTGAGGCTCATTCCCAAATTTATTTAAATGACTGTTTTGTTTTTGGTGTATTCCAAAAATGGGTGAAAGTTTTATTTGGTTAGGCATTTCTATTAATACCGTCCTCTCCTTGATGAAAGAGTTGTAAACCTTAAAAATTACCACTTAAATCTGTTCCAGGGTAAATCTCGAAGGTGCACCGCACAGAGACGGTTCTACTGCTCGCCGCATGAAATCAAGCAGACATGAGCATGAATTATAAATGTGTGGGAAGCTGCAGTAAGTACAGTATGTCCACATAGCTGACATCATGCTGCCTGCTCTTTTGTTCAAGAGATGCTTCCACATGGAAATAACTATGGGAAACCATTCGGTTGTCACCTTTCTCCAGATATTACTGTCATTCTTTCATTGTTGGGCTGATTTCATATGAACATTTGACGTTGGATCAGTGTAGATATTTGTCTATGTGTATGTTCACACTCACATTTAACCTTTCGTTCATTCATTATCCCAACCGCTTAATCCCATCTGGAGCCTATCTTGGGAACTACAGGTGCAAGGCAGGCGCCAACACACTGCAGGGCACACACACTCACATGAACACACTCTCATTCACACCTTACAGCAATTAACCTACAGTGCATGCTTTTGGACTGTGGGAGGAAACCGGGGCACCTGGAGGAAACCCACGCGAACACAGGGAGAGCATGCAAACTCCACACAGAAAGGCCCCACGGCCAACCCGGGCCTCGAACCCAGGACCTTCTCGCTGTGAGGTGGCAGCGCTAATCACTGCACCACTGTGCCGCCTTACATTTAACCTATTTATAAAAACATAAGGCAGTTCCTGCTGTTAATGATAAAAATCCCAGTCACTACATCAAAGTCTGGGGCAGCTGGTAGTGTAACGATTAGAGAGTTGGCTCTGTGATCAACAGTCACCGGGAATTCCAAGCACTGCTCCCTGGGCATTGCCAAAAAAGCTGCCAATGGTTGTTTCTACAATGTATACCAAGTTATACCAAGACACAAACACATTAAAATACTCACAACAAAGATTTCAGATGACATACTGCACGTTGGTCGTCCCACTGCTATATGGCCATTAAAAATTGTTGAATGTCTTATTATGTGTAATGGCTCGACCACATCTTGCAGTTAAACTGATGTAAATTTCATAGAAAGAACAGAAAATTCCCTCAGCATCTTACCCAGTCTTTCACTGCAAAAAAAAAAATCTGTATAAGTGTAATTGACTTGAATTCAGCATTTTAATCTTGTTACACCATTTTTTGGATTTATTTTCTTGGTAAGACTGCATATTGTTTAGATTATATGACTTGTTTCAAGAAAATTTATCTTGAGTTATCCTACCTAGGTAATACAACTAATTTTGAGCAGTTTTTTCTTAAAACATCCAAACATTGGTAAAGGAGTTGTGTTAAGAGGTAGACTGTAAGTATATTTTTCCTGTTTCAAGAGAATTGGAGAAAAAACTAGTATATTCTGCTTAATTTAAGTTGTGTATGCTTAGTCTTTGAGTATTTTTTTTCTTGTTTTAAGAAATCTTACCAAGTGCAATTTTCTTGCTGCACTGTCAGATAATTTTGCTTGAAATAAGTATTTTTGAAATACTGAAAGAATATTGAAAGAAGGCATTTGTTTGCAGTGTTCAAGGTTGAAAAAAGCTTCTTTGACTCAACAAATGGAAAATGCTGCAGGTCATTATGTCTTTAAGTGATCATATTTCAAAAGGAAGCTGTGTAAAAGTATTTACCCTGGGGTGGTACACATTTCATGCTGATTGACAATCAAGCGGTCATTAGAGGGCCATAAAAAGCCCAATTAGGGAGGGCAAAATCCATCTTGAACACTGCTAAGATGCTAACCATGTCAAGCAGGGCTGTTGCATTACAAATGCAGTTGAGACAGATTTTCAAAGCAAGAAAGTAAGCTGGGACAGGACATAATCTGTTGATATTTGGTTGATACCAAATGCTATGGCAGCATAATTAGATGAACTGTATATTGTGCTTTCCACTTCTCAATTTTTGTCATATTTTGCTTCTAAAGAGCCAGACTTATGTATTCTTGAAGAATCGTGTTCACATACATTTGCAATGAAATGCAATAAAATACTGTACATATTGCACATCCTTGGTTCAAATTGTACAGTTGGTTATATGTTGAAATCCATTGCAAACATCCTTAAAGTCTTAGTACCAACTGCCAGACCCTTCAGGATTTTGTGACAAATTCCCAATCCCTGTGAAATTCATTACTACCGTGCAATTTTGACCAATTACCGCAACTTTTCCACAATTTCTGACCAATCATTGTTGTTTCCTGCAAGACGTTGAGCCAAACGTCAGCGAACTCATTTCCTTGTTATGTTTAGAGGACACACAAAACGTGCGTGATAAAAATGCACACAGTCGGTAATATAGCGGTTATCAGAAGGTCACCGCTTCAAGTCCCGGACCGGTAAAGGTACCAGTGAGGTACTCTTGAGCAAGGTACTGTCCCCAAGCACTTCTTTATTTTATCCTTTATTAATTTATTTCATTCATCCTTGGCTGCTTCATTTACATCTTCATTTCATGGTTGCAACATTTTGTAATTACGGTTCATGGGTTAACTTCTAGAAAACACATTCATAAAACATGGAGGACACTACCATGAATATTATGCAAAATAAAGATGTAGGTAGCTATCAGCTAGAGCGCCCACGCGGCCATGAGATGTCCACCTGCACAGAGGACACGCAATAATTTAGCAATTAATCTTTTTTTCTAACTCCTTTCCCCAAATGACTTATATGTTATTAATTAATACTGTGCTACTAAAGTCTGCTTGAAACTGTTATCTCCGGAGATTATTTTTAAGTGGATTTTTAATATTCACAACTTAATTAAACCTGTCAGGTGATAAATTTGGAACATGAATGGCTTAATACTGTATTTTGGTGGAATTTCATAAAGCGGCTGCAGGTGCAGTCAGAGTGAAGTAGAGCTGTACAGTATGGCATTTTAGCATCATAATAGCGATGTGCTGATGATATATTGATTTATTGATGTCAAGCAAGGCAGATAAAATAAAACACATCATTCAAGATTCAAGATTCTTTATTTGTCACGTGCAAATTATACAGGTACAACATGCAGTGAAATGTATCCTGATACGCTCTTTTAACTGTGCAGTTAGGCAATTTAGGAAAATAACAAAATAGAGATACAAATACAAACTTAAATAAGGAGGTCAGGAAAATAAGACAAAAAAATAAAACTATATCTTATATACAATAAGGTACATAAAGTTACATATGTACACACATTCTGCAACTTTTTGAATTTTCTGTTGCTTGTCTTGGTGGTGCACACTTGTCTTATGTAACATTCACTAGGAGGACACAAACGCAGAGTACTTTTACCTCAAAATTCGGCGTTGCGGTACAGGCACACGTCAAATTCAGCTAAGGCAGTCCGCGGAACAATCAAGTACAAATCAGAGTTCAGAGTCAAATCCAAAAACACAAAGCAGTGGTCGGTGCACAGGAACAAGGGAACAAGGGAACGCTCTGCATGTAGTAAGATACTTTACAGTACTTCGCAAGGAACCATGGGGAACTAGGAAATATTCATACTGAAAAAAAGTGGCTAGTTAAAACTCAGGTGGGCCAGAACCGGAACTGATTTTGGATCAGGCAGTCGTTCTGTCTGCAACTAGCAGTAATCTGCAACTGTTCACTGTTCGTTCATCCACGTATGGGGCAAATTTTTTTATTACTTTTTAGATATTTGCATTTATTCATTCATTCATTATCCCAACCGCTTCTTCCCAACTGGGGTCGCGGCAGGACCGAAGCCTAACCCGGGAACTACATTAAATTCATAATTCATAAAGATGACCAAATCATCTGGAAATGCTATTAAAAATAAATAAAATTTGAAAAAGTGATTCCAGTAGTGAAGCTGGATTACATGCCACGGACCATCTACAATGCCACCGCGGACAACCAGGAGGAGGCAGACTGTTGAAAAAAAAAAAAGTGTACTCAATTACGGTCTGCCACAGAATCATTTATGTCTGATCACTAGGCATTGATTATGTGATTAATTTCAACACCGCTTATCCTCATAGTAAGCTACTGTTAATATCCACATTAAAAATCGCTGTAGCAACTGTGATCTATTGTAGCATTTCTTCTAAGTACAATTCCTCAAGACAAAATATCAAAACATAAGAAAGTCTGAGGGCTGGCTCAAGATGTTTGCACAAGTCTGTATGCATGCATAGAAGAAAAGATTACAGTGTTGATATTTCCATTATTATAATACAACGGTGTAGCAATGGCGTAATATTTTGCCCCAATACACACATCAAATCCTGTAGTATACACAATCAGAAAGATTATACACTGCCTGAGTTGCACATTCACACTGGCATCACAAACATATAAAACAAATCAGAAGAAAGATCCTAAGACGGAGGGAAATGGCATGTCAGACCTGGAATAAAGAACAACGTAATCGAAAGCACATGGGATCCCGTCAGAATTCACTGTAATTGCAAACGTAATGAAAGTATTAAGGCAAATTCGCACGTCTGGAGAGGGGGAGAAAAGGAGCTGCTCTGTGAGATGTTATAAAAATGATGGAATAGATATCTGAGGTATTATTTACCTTCCCTGCATGCAATACAGTGTCCTCGCAGTGTGCGGGCCAAAGCTATTTCCAAGACAAATGCTTCAGATAAAGCAAGTCTAAGTGTAAGAGCCTCAGTGGAGCTATCCCAGTCACCTGGCCTTGGAAATGGGCAAACGATAAAATAATTCTGTTGAGCCTGTTTTTGTATTTTGAATAAATAAATAAACGAATAAACAAAAGCGCGCTCAATATTCCCGAGAAATTCTTGAAAAATAAAGGCCTAGGACGGAGCAGTTTCTTTCTTGCAGCAGTTAAACAAATTACTTTACTAGAATTAAGAGAACAAGAGTCTAATTCATGGCTGCAATTTATTTTGTTTCTGCTCACTGCCACTACTGTACAGAGGACTGTACTCTGTAGTCTAAGCCTAGTTCGGTGGTTCCCAAACATTCAAGAATATCAAGATTTGAGCTCCCTGACTCCACCGCATGCATCCACTTATGAAAGTGAAAGTGAGTGATGATATAAAATAATTGTTCATTAATCATAATCTAGGTGGGGTTTTTTTTGGGTTAATCGTGATGTCAATTTGAAGTCAGATCGCACATCCTTAGCCATAAAGCACCTCGTACTTGTATACTCCTCTTTCCACCACCGTTTATTTAGCATGTCTTTTCTCCTTCTTCCACCTCACCTGCTGTGATGTATAAATCTGTATGCACCAAGCCACGCCTCACCTTCACGGTGCTGTTAGACGAGCCGCTCTGGATGGCAGCTTAATCCCCGAACTGTGGGACTGCGGAGAATGTTGAATCAGTGAGTGGGGCAGCGATGGAGGGATGAGGGATGATTAGGAAATGGGAGTCGCCGTCTGTCAGCATCGCCGTCGCTTCCGCACACGGAATTATTTACGGACGGCTCCCCGATGTTTTAACGCCGGCTTCATCTCCCGTCAGCACCACAGCAACTTAATATATGATCACTTATGCCGGCCCTAATTAAGTTATAGGCCTGGAGGTTTGCATCACGGCACGGTGATGAAATGAAAGTCTGTTTCTTGAATAATTAAAGGCTCTATTTTAACAGCAGATTCACATGGTGCAAAAGGATAGGGCGTGTTCTAATCGGAATCAGGAGTAAACTTGCACACCATCTGACAATGCAACTTTGTCACACTTCCTGGTTCCAAACAATCAGTCTAGTGGTGTACCATTACTTCCTGTTTACAACGGCTGTTTCAGACACAATGGCTGCTTCCTCTCACCGGTATTAGTGTACACCGCAGAGATTTTCTTGGAATAACTGGGTTGCTCCGTAACCTTAAGATTACCATTTTTTCCTCAGCAGAACCTTCGCTAATGTTAGATGCACCCTCAAGACGAGCACTGACCTGGTCGACAAACTGACTGTTGAGAGATCTGAGTCTCCATCAGTTATTTCAAGAAAATTTGAGCTGTGTAGCACAGGTTTTGAGATGTTTTCTACCACTCTTGGACAACCAGAAGTGTGACAAAGGCACATTATAACATCTTCAAATAATGTTTTAAATCAATGTTTGAATACGATGAAGACAGCACCCATTTCAAACTAGCAAAACACATGTACCACATATAGAGAGCATAAAACAGAGCCTTGGGCATAGATGAACCTTGAGTTAAGCCTGGTTTACACCTGACGAGTCCAGCTAAAATAACACAGGACACGTATTTTGACACATGGTGAACATGACCTGCATGGGAAGAAATAGTGAAGTTGCTCAGAGCCAAACTCTGGTGTGAAAAGATTAACACATTAAGGGCCAATTTCCCAGTCGAGGATTAAACCAAGTCCTAGACTAGTTTGAGTTTGAATGGTGAATCTCTATTGGTACTACAACTTATTCCAAGACTAGGCTTAATCCATCCAAGAAACTAGCCCTAAGGCTTTAAGTTATTTTAATCTCACAACTATCACAGATGACCATTTAGGCAACCCTCTGTATGGGATTTTTACATCTACTGCAAAATTTGAAGCGATCATATTTTTTACTCCAGGCATTTACACTGTACGTTTCAGGTTAACATTATATTTTGTAAGTTGACTGTTTGAAGAAAGGCCTGCCGGGATGCAGAGACAAGCTTCTCAGTTATTAATCTTATATTAAAATGTATGTAAAATCTAGTTCAAGGATAGGCTCTTCACATTACAAGAAAAGCTAACATTTGCATTGCATGAATATGCATGAGCGGAGAAGGCAGTTGAAGCCAGAGGGACGCTCTAATTTCAACAAAAGGATTTGTGTTTGGAAAGTAATGAGTCCAAAGATTACAGCTCTAGGGTTGGCACTTAACAGATGTTGAGCCAAATGTGTACACAGCGGCAAAGACAATGCCCGTTTTCGTATGCTAAAGAGCAAGTTTTCGGTAGCAAATCCATCAGAAATACCTTGTTAAGAGAGCATTAACATAATGCTAATGACGTCGATTAGTTTTTAGTGTCGGAGTCAGTAAAAGTGATTGTCTAAACCTGACCGGAATAATCGCTTCATGGTTGATTCAAGATTCAAGATTCAAGATTCTTTATTTGTCACGTGCAAATTATACAGGTACAACATGCAGTGAAATGTATTCTGATCTGCTCTTTTAACTGTGCAATTAGGCAATTTAGAAAAATAACAACTAGAGATACAAATACAAACTTTAATAAGGAGGTCAGGGAAATAAGACAAAAAAATAAAACTATATCTTATACACAGGAAGGTACATAAAGTTACATATGTGCAGACGGCATGGAGTACAATTTTAATTTAAGACTCAAGTTGGGTACAGGTGTTCTGCATGTATATACTAAATTTAAAAAATGTATTGAATGAATGTTACAGCAAAGATTCCCAAATGTAAGGAAAAATTATACTTAAATTAAGAAACTCATCATGTTTTTTACTCAAGATAATTCCATTCCACACACAGTGTCAAATTCTGGCTATGTAGATCCCATTTTCAACTTTGATTATAAAGTTTAATCATAAACATCACATTTCTGCCTGTAGTTCCCCTGTCAGTCCACTAGTGGTCTCCCTCTCCTATTTTTCCTAGTAATGTCTATAGTTTTTCTGCCCTAATGAGGGGCGTAATGGTTAGGAAGTTGGTCCTGAGATCATAGGATTCAAGTCCCGGACCGGTAAAGGTACCACTGCGGTACTCATGAGCAAGGTACCATCTCTCACAAGTACAGTCACTGCCTGTACCTTTACCAGCCAGGAACTTGAACCGGCATTCTTCTGATCACAGCTCAGACTCTCAAACTGTTAACACTACCAACTGCCCAGTTGGTTAAATTTGCAAAATTCAGAATCAGAATCTGTTTTATTGGCCAAGTAAGTTGATCATACTTAATGAAAAATTGATTAATTGATTGATTCATTTATTCATTTATTAACACTGGAGGAACTAGCTTTGAAGTACCAAGTCTAGAAGAGACGGTGCGCTACTTCTCCGGCGCAACACTAATAAAAATGTAGCCAGATTGTTTTTTACTGGCTTCAGGCTTTTTTCTAGTTATTATATTTTCCCTCCTCCACGCTCACAATGGAGCTGAGTGAAATTACTCACTGCTTTTCATTGCCTTCCAGCCATGTGAGACCTGAACATCTGCTGCTCTTTCTGTACTGTAAAGCCCCAGACTCGATTCTCCTCCAGACAGAGACTTCCTTCCCCATTATATTCTCTAAAAATAGGAAACTAAACTAACGTCTAAAGGGATGATAAATAATTTGGGCAGCCGACGCTCATCACGAAGGCCCGATGCAGGCGGAGGGACGCGATTAGGGGATTGAAGAGGTGTAAAGTGCCAACTCAAAAAGCAACCTGTCTGCATAATGAATGTCTCAATTGCATTATTGCATTCTACATCTACTTCCCTCTCTCTCTCTCTCTCTCTCCCTCTCTCTCTCTCTTTTACACAAACACTTTCCTTCCCTCTCGACGACACCCCGGCAGGTTTTCAGGGAGAGACGCAGCTGTTGGGCGAGGCACCTCCTCCCCTCAGCATCTGTTAACATTTTTCATCGCTGCTTTTGCCTTCCACTGCTCCCAACCCCGTCGTGAACCACGAATCTGGGAAAGAGCGGGAGAGCTGAACTGTCATCGCTTCATTGTTGCGGTATATTCAGTGTTTACCTGTCGCTTCTCTAGCGTTTTGTCAACAGAGGAAGATATTATTATTTCTTTGAAAATGGCAGCTGAAAAACAACTTTGTTACTAAAGGATTTGCTTTTTGCTGGTAATTTTTGTCCAAATTTTATGAAAGTGAGTGATTATTTGTCATTGTGAACACACCACAGCACAGCACACAACAACAAAATGTGACCTCTGCATTTAACCCTTCCGTGAAGGAGCAGTGGGCAGCTAACAAGCGCCCGGGGAGCAGTGCTTGGGGACGGCACCTTGCTCATGAGTACCTCAGTGGCAACTTTACCGGCCCTGGATTCGAACCTGCGACCTTCTGACCGTTACGCCACCAACTGCGTTTGTGTCACTGTGTCACTGTGATTTTTAAAAATATGAAGTTTTGAAATAATTAACAGAACAAAACATGGATTTTTGAATAAACACATATATTAAACGTTAATTGTTTTTATACTTAATTTAAGGAGAAAATAAAGAAGTCATTTTTGACAATAATTTAATCTCAGTTAGAAGAAATGATACTATGATGTTCCAAAAGTTTTATAATAACTAATAGAACGAAATTAGGAATTTAGAAAATATATACTTTATTAAACAGTCAATTTAAGGATCATAAGAAGATGATCATTTTTGGCAGAATTTCATCCCTCACTGTGATTTTTTAAAAACATTGTTTTATTATAATTACCAAAAAAGATTTAAATACATGTACTGTATATATATATATATGTATGTAGGTACATTAAATATGTAAATTATATTTTAAGGATCAATATTAGATGTTAATTTTAGTCAATTTCCTCTCAGTTTTAATTAATTGTCAAAAATATGAGGCTATATATTAATTATTATAATGAAAATGAAGGATATTTGATATTTGATATTTGAACATTTGTACATATATTAAACTAAATAATTATATTTACCATCAAGGGTTTGGTCCAAGAAAAAAAACTGCAGTAATATATTATGGGATACATTTTTAATGATACACACTTATGGTACTCTTTTATATATTTAAATCATTATTTTTTAAAGAATATCTCCTAAAATATTAAACAACTTCATCTTGTATATCAAAATTTATTCTAAATTTTAACCTCATCAGCTAATTCCATTATTTGATCTAAAGTTGGTGTTACGCCGTTTGATGTCCCAATTTACATGTTCTGAGGTGTAGCATAAGTAATTCCTTGCCTTCAAAACGAGCCTTTAGGCTGCTAAGTCTCGTAAGTAAACAGAGGATCAACAATGAACTCAACAACAACAATGGAGAAAAAAAAAACAAGAAAGCTCTTAATGAGAAACCGAAAGAGTGCCTAGGTGGCGACTAACAAGCCGTCTCACTGCTTCACAAACAAGCCGAGAGAGTTTCGTGCTGAGTTTATTGTTATGAGTCGAGAGTCACAGCGCCTGAAAAATAGAGTGGCTCACCGGGACTCACGAGGGAAGCTTTTCAATGCGGATAAAACTGCACTATTCGCCGTAAAGCCATTACAATGCAGTGCAAAGCAGCTTGAATTGATTACAGAGTGTTGGTGAGTGTGTGTGTGTGTGTGTATGCATGTGTGAGTAATTCTGACCTAGACATTGGTAGCGTGATGGTTAGAGAGTTGGCCCTGTGATCAGAAGGTCGCCGGTTCGAATCCCAAACTGTATCACTGAGGTACTCATGAGCAAGGTACCGTCCCCAAGCACTGGCTAACAAACGGCCTACTGCTCCTTCACGGAGGGGTGAAATGCAGAGGTCACATTTGGTTGTGGCACGACGGCCTGTGTGCTGTGCTGTGGTGTGTCCAGAGGCATGACTCTTTCTCACCCTTTCTTTTTGCACATTTATGATGCTCTCAAGATTTCTTTTTAAAAGTTACTGAGAGCATCTGCCAACACAAGATAGGAACAGTCTTCCACTTTCTACTCAGATATAACACTCTAACAGCAATTTCAGCTCTCTCCTGCTCTCTGTCCTGATCTACACACACACACACACTCGCACACTCACAGCCCAATCACTGATATAGCTGTAGGACTGTCAGACAGCGGGTGGACAGAACCTGGCTGATAAACCTCAGTTATTTCTCTTCTTCTGTCTTAAAGAAAAATAAAACTTTATCACCTTTCGCTAAGAGAAGTCAAGAAAACGCTACTCACTTTACGGCAGGTAAGCGTATTAAAGAGAAATGTTATGAAATTGAACCATTTGAATTTGATGATTTTGTCTGGAATCTGATGTACTGCATATTTATTACCGATCCCACGAAAAGCAGTGGAAGGCGTTATATGAGGCTTGTTGGTAGTGGAGCGTGTTGGTTAGGGCATGATCAGAAGGTTGCAGTGTCAAATCCTGGGTAAAGGAGCAAGGTACCGTCCCCAAGCGCTGACATGAGCGTGGGCAGCTGCCCACTGCTTTCAAACCGATCTGTCCAGTGCAGAAGTCACATTTGGTTATGGTGTTTGCAGTGGTGTGTTCACACTGACGAATAATCACTCACTTTTAACTGCTCTTGTGAAAAATGGATCAAAGTTTTCCAAAGTTAAAGGCCAGGAGTGTCCAGTGAGTCAATTCTGGTGAGCTTCTACCTGAGACTAGGTGTCAGTGTTCTGAACTCAAGCATAATGGACAACCTCCAGGACACTAGTCCTCCAGCACCAGAACTGGACACCCCCGTTATAGCCGCAGGTGCAGAGGTCTCTTTGTTAACTCACTATGTGCATATTTGGTCTGTTTCTGCCTGCGATTGAATATTGAATATTTCAAGGCCTTAAACTTAAGGCTGCAAACTGCGAAGCGCACACTCTGACGATGAAGAAAAGCTTCTAGAACGTGTCTCTGCTATATAGAATCATACCACTGGAATGGTGTTCCATTGAATATCCAGACAAAACTATACAAAAGACACCTTTTCAAGCTTTCAAGCATGTGGGCTACACCCAGCGACGATGCAGAATCAGAGCTGTGAATGAATCAGAAGAATGAATTAAGGTTAGGCTGTGTAGTTTTCACAAGAAAAGCCCCACTGTGATTTATAATTAGTTTAGCCGTTCCATCTAGGAGTCCGGTTTGAAGTGACAAAATGAAAAGCAGAGGGATTTATTAATATTCCAGATGAATAATTCATCTTCTGCGTGGGTCCGTATCCTCAATAATGCTTTTAATACGATAAAAGTCAGTCGCTGTTGTTCTGCCTTCTGTGCGAAGCTCAATTTTGGCATTAATGAGGGAAACGGTGTCAGACACGCGCGGCTCGCCAGGAGCCGATCACACACGACACCGACGGAGGGAGTTTAAAAAAAAACCTGGTACTGATAGAGAGCTTTGATTTGTTTGATGGGAGTTGGTTGTAAAAGGCTTCAAAGTGAAGATGCTTGAGTTTACACAGGATTTATGATGCAGCACATGAGTGGAGATAACAGGGCTGAAACAGATAAGACTTCTCAAATGAAAGTGAGTGATCATTTGTCAGTGTGAACACACCACAGCACAGCACACAGTGCACAACAACCAAATGTGACCTCTACATTTGACCTATCTGTGAAGGAGCAGTGGGCAGCTGACATGAGCAGTGCTTGGGGATGGTACCTTGCTCATGAGTACCTCAGTGGTACCTTTACCGGCGACACTCTGACTCGACTCATGGGAACCCCTTAACCGTTACGCTACCAACTGCAACAAATGTAATTTAAAAAAAACAAAACAAAACAAAAAAACTCAGCTTTTGTAAAAAAAAAAAAAAATCGATGAAAGTTGCAGTTTTTTAGGGGTTTCGTTGCAGGAGCAAGCTAAAGTTGGAGAAAAATTTGCGATTTTGTTCCCATTTATAATGATTCTTTAATAATTAATTAAAATGAAGGGAACAAAACCACTATTATTTTTATTAACCATTAATCATTTAGTCATTTTTGAAGGTAAACGTGAGGCGTTTTTATCACAAATGTTTCTGGCGTCTTCCAAACGTAATAAGGAAGTGAGTTTGCCGACGTATGGCTCAATGTTTTGCGGGAAATGACAGTGATTGGTCAAAAATTGCACGGTAGTAATGAATTCGCAGGGATTGGCTGAATTTGTGTTAGTATTATTATAGTTCAACCAAGGAGACCATCCAGTTTAGATTGACAATTTGTTATTTGGCAAAAACAATATTGTCTTTAATGTGTATGTGATAACTTTTGGAGGAAGCCCGTCGCTTGGTCGTTGGTTCCCTCATCTCTGAAGCCAGCATATCTGGCTGGGAGACCAGACAGGAAGGTGAAGGAGCCCTCCCCCGGACCAAGACGGGGAGCCGAAGGTGGTGGAGGCGGGCGAAATTGAACAGATTTCGAAGGAGAAGGCCAGATTTACTGCTTATATACTAACCAGGAGTAATGTGATTGGACGCGCCGGCGCTCATTAGGTCTCCTTGTTTGAACTTTTCGTATTCGCAATTGTGTAATTCATTAATGACTTGAGAAATCTGTCTTTTAAACATACTCATATATAAGTATTTTTTCTACCCAGTAGTGTAGTGGACACTTTGTTGTTTCTGCTCCTCGTTTATGTCTGACTCATTTTAATATTTTCCATTCGGGTGTATATTCAGACAGTGCTGTTTGTCTTGTCTGAGCTTTGTGATGTTGTGTTTCTGGTTTTATGGCCAATATTATGTATTTTTTGGTTGTCGCTGTGTGTTACATTTGCATTCTGCCTTAGGGACCTTGTTCCACTCTGAATAGAATTGGAATATATTGAGTGACTAAGAGTGTCTTTTATGTTTGCCATGCGTTAAAAGTTGAATGCATAAGAAGAGTTGCATTAAACTTTTCATATTCCAATGTCCTTTTTTATAATCGTTTTGTATTAAAAAATACATTTGTTTTGACAGTTCATTGCATTTTTTCCTCTTGAGAAGATTAGTAAAATTGCAGTGAGTAAGACATCTAGTATAATGCATTTCATCATGCGACATATTAATTCCAAATACATTTCAAATGTCTTTTCATGCTAATGTGATTTTCTGCAAAGCAGAACCAGCAGGTTGCACTCACACTGAGAAGTTGCGGGTTAATTTGTGGACTGCACATGTTTCTGGCTTCCCAGGGAAGAGAGTAAATTGGAAACTTGATCTTTTTATTACTGGCAAAACAGGCTTGACTCATTCTTGTCAAAATTGCAAGCAGAAAATGTCTTAAAGGTCTAAACGAGCCATTGCATTCCCCCTGACTGTGTACTTCATAATGCGCTAGCAGGCAAACTCAAATTAGCCTCAATACCACTTTGTGCTGTTCCAAATATACTGCCACATTTGGGCAAATCGAGTGTCCTGGAAGTTTGGATTTAATCTCCATGATTCAGACCGGCAACTACATCAGTGGTAATGGAAAAAAGTTTCACCAGACAAACCTGGACCTTACTACGATCAGGCATTCTTAAGAGATCGGAGACAACATAAAGTCCATTCTGAACTATCTGACACATTTTTGTGTGTGTTTCATTATTTTATTCAGTTAAAAATGTTTACATTTCCGTCCTCAATGTTTTAATAGTTAGATGTCAACATTTTGCATTGTCTTTCCATGTAAATGTTTAACCACATTAAAGGGATGTTCCCACAGTGCTGTGTGCTTTTAACTCCCATTTAACTAGAAAATTCCTGAAGATTAAAATATCTGCTTCAAACGGAAACCTGGTCCAGACACTAGACAATATTTGGTATCCGTTATATTAAAGACTAACAGAGAACATATTTAAACAGCAACAAAATAGCTATAAATATATAATATAAATAAAGCAGCAAGTGGCAATGACCAGGGTCCAAGCAAAAACTGCACAGCTGATGCAGTAAACATCGAAGAAAGGAGTCAGTGAATCAAGTCAAAATTAGCCAAAAAAAATCTTCCTTATGACATTAGGACAAATCCGCAGATTCATTTTCTCTAATCAGACAATTTTGGGCAAAAAATGGAAGCCCAGTTGCCGTACCTTAAATCTCTGAACACTTTGTTTTCAGTGTCTACAGATAAACCAACTGTTTGTATTTCAATGCCAACCAAAAAGTCCACAATAATATCTGTACAGGATGCAGTAAACAATATATTGAAAGTGAGTGATTATTTGTCATTGTGAACACACCACAGCACAGCACACAGTGCACCACAACGAAATGTGACCTCTGCATTTGACCCATCTGTGAAGGAGCAGTGGGCAGCTAACAAGGGCAGCACCCGGGGAGCAGTGCTTGGGGACGGTACCTTGTTCATGAGC
Organism: Distichodus sexfasciatus; assembly: GCA_032718565.1. Taxonomy (NCBI): domain Eukaryota; kingdom Metazoa; phylum Chordata; class Actinopteri; order Characiformes; family Distichodontidae; genus Distichodus; species Distichodus sexfasciatus. The sequence continues at coordinate 1,210,096 of JAVGVS010000114.1, forward strand.
ACCTCAGCGGTAACTTTACCGGCTCTGGATTCGAACCTGCAAACTTCTGATCACGGGGCGTATACCCTACCGCTACGTCACAAACTTATATTATGGAATAATATAAATAAAAAATATATCACAGAGATATGGCTTGTTTTTTTTCCACACTTCTCCAAAAAAAATCAGATCTATGTCAAATGTGGCAAAAATGCAACGTCTTTGGATATTTCCTACTTTGCTTTGACTTTGTTTTGGCACATTTGGTTTATGAGTCTGCCCTGCTTGATTGAGCATTTCCAAGGTGGAACTAGCTGCTCTCTTATTTCCAACTCTATCATTAAAGCTGCGTTGATATTCATGGCTGCTGCGTGACCTTTCAGAGAAATATATCATTAACACATTTGCTCCCTCCTGTTTATTTACCTTCCTGCTACTTCTCTAGCCTCATCAGCACACAAAAGAGTCTGTGATTAATGGACATTATATGAAAGTGCGGAAAGTAAAGAACTTTTTGTCATTGTGATCCTGTGTTTTCTGAAGTTGCAAAGGTGTCTTACAGATTCTTCTTTTATTTTGAGGTTGTGATCTTTTTGTTATTTTTGTTAGATCAGTACCTGTAAAGCTGTCTTCTTCCCAGCCTGACACATCACTTTACGAATGACTAGCTCTGTTGTGTCCACTCCAGTGAACATATTTTTCCACCATAGCACACTTTTCCAGCTGAAAAACAAGGCAGCATAACTTCTGATTGTGGTTTTACCAACGAGGTAAAATGTAAGCATAGCTACAAAAATAACCAGCATATTTTACATACCTCTCATCAAAATAAAATCATAAATCTGAGCCAACGTTTCAGATTATTGTGGCTCCGCCAATAAGAATAATGTAGGCATTCCTGTAAGAAATGTCCCCGGTTATGACAAATAAAGATTCATAGACGTGTCGCAACTTTGTAGGCAGAATTTTATATGAAACTAGTCTGCAGTGGTTAATATCAACTGATATGGATAGGGTTGAAATGGCGTAGCCTTTATTAAATATGTCCTCTGTCTTCCACATTTCCCTCTGAAGGCCATAACTTTGTGTGAGTCTCCACAGATGTGCAGCTGATGAGAGCGGATGTGTAGCTTTAGCCGAGCACAATGGGCCCTGACAGATTAATGAATGCAAAGCACCAAGCTGTCTGCAGCATCCACCGGCTCCTGGCGAAAATTCTAGGGCCGTCGCTGGCAGTTTCTGTTTTTAGAATAAGTTTTAGAGGCAGCTCTGGGATCAGTGAAGCGTCTCCCATTCGGCTCCAATGGATGAGAGTGAACAAGCTTCCATTTGCTATTTGACCTCACACAGAAATATAATATATTACAGTTGGTTGTAATGTATGCTGTTGAAACAAAGATTCAAGATTCTTTATTTGACTTATGAATTGAGCCGTTCTCAAGAGTGTGCTTTTTTGACAAAGGAATTGAGAAATGAACAGCAAAATAATGTTTTAAATATTTACAAGACACTAAAACTAGAAGAGTAAAAATGTGCAGAGGAAATACTGAGAAAATTAAAACGAACACTTACTATAATAACTGTACATGTGCATATTTATATATATGATCTTATGTAATATTCAAGTTTCTGAGACACTGAATTTTGGGTTTTCATTATCTGTAAGCCATAATCATCAAAATTGCAAGAAATAAAGGCGTGAAATATTTCACTCTATGTGGAATGAATCTATATAATATATGATATCTGAGTTTCACTTTCTGAAATGAGCGACAAAAAAATTGAACTTTTTATATATATATATATATATGTACACAAAGTAGCAACAACTATTTGTACATTTATTCAAATATGTTGGTGTGTAAACGGATATACATATCAATCAATATATTTATGAGTGAGAGAGAAAAGATTCCTTCACCAACATTCAGAATGGTTTTGGACGTTTTTAAGCAGCACCTGTTCTGCTCAAATGTTTGAAAAAATAATAATACAAATAATTACTTTTGCTTAGTGGGGCTGTAAACTCTCTCCTTCCCCTGGGACTGTATAATTAATTTTCGGCATCGAGTTTTCTTTTTTCAGAAGAATCCCACTTTGTTTACCTCGGTGTAGCATAATTAAATTGTTTAAAATGCAGAGAAAACAGATAACTGAGTTGATGATGAAAGAAAGTAAACAATAATTGTTGGGCCGGATAAAAGGGAGGAGAGTTATGACTGTAGCGTGAATGCACAGTCCCATGTGATCATTTGCAACATTTGGGGATTTTATGATGCAGATCAATACAGGAATGAAGAATAGGAGAGGGAAGGGAAAGGGGAAGTTTGTGGCGCCACATTTAGTTGCTTTGCAAATCAGTTTAAAATTAAAAGTGATAATTATATTGATCAGCAAACCTTAAATGTGTGGCTTTAATACCATCTAAAACCACCAAATTTTGCCAAAGTTGTTGGTAAAGTTACAGACGTCAGCAGTGTCAACAAAATAACGAATATTATATTTGGTCAAAATCAATAGTATTGTAGTTGTAGTATTTTAGTGGATATACTTTGCAAAATCTGCAGATTCCTGACTCTACATGGAGACGTGGGTTCAAATCCCACTTCTGACAACAGTTCTTGCGACAATTGGTAGGGTAACAATTAGGGAGGTGGCATCGTGATGGTAGAATCGCCGATACAAGTCCACTGAGGTACTCATGAGCATGGTGCCATCTCCAGGCGCTCCCAAAAAGCTACTGTGTATTACTTTCAGTAACTTTCACTCTGTACTTGACTAAAATTGCACAATTTCATTTTCTACTTCTAGCTTAGATTTTATATTTATAGTTTATTTATATATGCACGTTGTTTTTCCCCCAGAGACGGTACCTTGCTCATGAGTACCTTTACCAGTCCGGGATTTGAACTGACGACCCCGGGAGGAACTCCCTAACCGTTACTCTAGCAAATGACCCAAATTTTTTAGTGTGAAAGTGAGTGATTATTTGTCATTGTGAACACACCACAGCCCGCAGTGCACCACAACGACATGTGACCTCTGCATTTGACCCCGTGGGCAGCTAACATGGGCAGCACCCCCTCGGGGATGGTACCTTAGTCCTTGCTACCTCAGTGGTACCTTTACTGGTCATGTTTTCAAACCTGCAACCTTCTGATCATGGGGCAATCGCCCTACCGTTACGCCACCAACTGCCCTGTCATTACGGCTTTAAGTCTTTGAGTCGAGTGTTATCATATTATCAGTAATAGTAGACACCTTTTTTGCTGCTCCCCAAGTCGTATGAATTACATTAGCTTAAGTTTGAGTTTCAGCTGTTCTCTACAACACGCTTCAAAACCAGTACAGAACGTCCTGAAAAGTGACATTTTCATGCAGCAAATGATTGATGAAATCCTTATACTATTTTTCAGCAGGGAATGCCATAAGCTGAAAGATCCAATTAGACGCCGCTCAAAGTCACGTCCACTTTGACAATAAAAGTCACAGAGTTTAAAGGCAGCAGGGTGTTCCGCACTTGAAGGGCACAACAGCATCCAAATACCTTCATTACTCAAACAGCGCGGTGATTATGTTCAAAATCTAGACTGGATTGACAGTCTAATTAAGCTGCATGTGTTTAAAAAAAAACAAGACTTTCTCATGTTGCATTTAAGCAGAACGCATATTGACAGAACTTGCAAGGAAACACGGGCGTTTGTTCACAGTAACTAAGCAACCTGTCTAATATCCTCACCAGACTGTAAAGGTTTGAGTGAGAGCTAAAAGGAAGGTAAAATAATTGCTGGCATCAGTTTCTTTGGCAAAGGTCATTTTTACTGCATCATTTTCCTGTCCATCATCGGAATCGTTACAGACAGTTTGTCTGAATTGGATCTGTGTGTGTGTGTGTGTGTGTGTGTGTGACTGAAAGTCCCTATTAGCATTATTTTATCTGTAGCCCTTCTGACCTTAGTGCTAATTGTTGCATTGATCTACTTTTAATGAATGAAAAAATTATCCAGAAAAGTTTATAATCTCCATATCACAGTCCGACACATTTACATTTACGCCATTTAGCAGACACTCTTATACGTTCCATTTTGCTCCTAATTTCAGAGACAGTCTCCGTGAAAGCAACTTGGGGTTAAAAGTCTTGCTCAGGAACCCATTGCTGCTAGTGCCGGACATATGATTCGACCCCAAGACCTCTTGGCCCTGAGGCGAAGATTCTGACCAGTAGACCACCAGAAGGTCACAGGTTCGAATCCAGGACCGGTAAAGTTACCGCTGAAGTACTCATGAGCAAGGTACCGTCCCCAAGCACTTTCCCCTGGGTGCTGCCCTTGTTAGCTGCCCACTGCTCCTTCATGGATGGGTCAAATGCAGAGGTCACATTTTGTAGTGGTGCAGTATAGGCTGTGTTGGGGTGTGTTCATAATGAAAAATAACCTTGTGTGCCCTGTGGTGTGTTGGCGGCTGCGCAGGTTTGGTTCCGCCCTTCCCGGGATAGGCCCATGGCCTTGCTATTTTGACTAATTACCGCAACTGTTCCGCAACTTTTTGACCAATCATTATTTCCCGCAAAGTGTTGAGCCATACGTCAGTGAACTCACTTCCTTGTTACGTTTGGATAACGCAGGAAATAAGTGATAAAAACGCCTCAGATTTACCTTCAAAAATAACCAAATGGTTAAAGGTTAACACAAATAATAGTGGTTTTGTCAGTCAGTCAGTCATTATCTGAACCTATCAGTTGTCACGGGGACTGGAGCCCATTCCGGGATTACGATCGCGAGGCGGGGACCCACCTTATGCAGGACACAGTGGTTTAGTTCCCTCTAATTTTAATTAACTGTTAATGAATAATTATAAAGGGGGAAAATCGCAACTTCTTTCTCCTTCTTTGACTTTATTGCAACAAAATGCCTGAAAACACCACAACTTTCAAGAGAACCCAGGAGGGACTGATAAGGGTTTTGTTGCACTAATGACTAATGAAAATATATTGTCAGAATCTTTGGGAAAAAATAATATATATTGTCAGAATCTTTGTGGGTCTGCAAAACAAAGAAAGGTTGGTGAATGAGGAGCATTGGAATCTTTGCCAAGTGGGGTTTAAAAACAAGTTTCTTACTAAGAAACTTTAGTGATGTTAGTGAAGCTCATTGGTGAATGTTGGAATCGTCATCCAAATTGCGTACGTGTGACATGAAAATGAATTTCTTCTTAAAAGAGGTTGTTGAACGAGGCTTTTTGCTGATCCATTGTGGTGACCCCTAATGGGAGCAGCTAAAAGAAGAAGAAGACAAAGAAGATTAGCAAAGGTAAAGAGGTCTCTTTTTTGACTCACAATGTGCATGCAGGATAATTTTGTCAGTCATTTTTGTATTTAGAGGAGGGACTTCCTCGTCTCTCCTGGCATTTCTCCATCTGGCTCCTCAGTTTGAGTAAATATTGATGTTGACAGAGCTCATGGTACAGTGGGAATGATGCCTGTTGCATATGCCAGAACGCATCAAGCTCAAATAGCAAAGGGGACTGATGGATGTCTGGGAAAACGAGAGCAAAATACTGATATCTGAAAAACATGTTGAAGCAGTAAAAAAATATTTTTGAATAAAAAAACAAACATATTTTAGCATGTGAAATTTAGAGACAAGGGGCCTCATTCATGCATGTTGTTCTTAAACACCATTTTTACAAGGATTTTGGCATTTGCCATCGTTATAAACAAATTTATGAATGATTTGAGAACACATTAGATTTGTCAAACTAATTTCCAAAAAAGACAAGAAGATATTGGCTCTTATTCATGCTTATCAGTCCGATGACATCATAGTCATCTGACCTTGTTGCCGCCATTGTGAGCTACGAATCTGCTCCAGACTGACTGCAGGATGCTCTAGCTAACGGTACCTGTAAGGCGTTCACTACCTATCGATGTTATGGATATTAACTTAAGAGATACAAGGAAAAGATTGCTATCATTGGATGGGGTCCCTCCAGTCGTTTTCCCTTAACTCGTATCTGCTGACACACTACCTGAGGTTTCCTTCCTCAACATTTAGCCATCCTCATATAAAATATTGCATCTCAACAAGAAGAAAATCTTGAAAATCTCGAGGAAACGTGTCACATTCTTCTGGCCAACTTTGTGTAAACAGCTGCCAGCACTATCTAGCTGTTTTGTTTGTAGCATTACTAGTTTTACTGAATTTAAACTTGAGAATAATTACTTCCTTCACAGCATTGATATGCACATTTATTGATAACTAAGTTACATGTTTCTAACAGTGAA